>CM017568.1:47055536-47213036 GCA_007844125.1 Sinonovacula constricta | reverse complement strand
CGTTATCATCAGATTTGAAACAAACAAAAAGTCCACAAGGTAAAAGATTTTTACCTTTACCACTAACAATTTATTACAAACTCAGATAGACAATTACCACGCTGCCGCTGCGTCAAGAATTGCCTAATTTTCTTTTTGTTCTTCATAGTTGCGTTGCATGAATTAAATAACAAAGACAAATATTTTGTGATTTCTTTTTAAATTCTTTTTATATAACGTAACGTATGTATTTATCAGCTTTTGAAAAAGCATGTCAGTTTAGTTCTTTAAATTCACGCCGTACTGGTCAAATTCAAAATCTATTTAGGCCGATCCGTGCCCTCGTACGGCTGCAATTTGTTGTGGAGAATGATTCTCTTTGTGCCATTTTTCTAAATTTGAATAACAAGCGTTATTTCTGAAATGCATGCAGTCACCAGAAATGGACCTTCATATTTTCATCAGCTTTAAACTGATACTCCTGTTTTCTCTACTCATTTAAGCACCACACTAAATCTTCTTCTTTGTATTTGTGACACAGATGGCGATTGTCATACATTTCTTTACTGACTACGGCTGCTTTCTTTAGGTGTTTCATGGCGATATCCTGTGCCCTTTGCATCCGTTCTTTTTACAATTGCACATATGTAAGGAACATTGCAATCATATGTAGACCCATATGTGTACGCTATAATGTTCGAGCAATCAAAATCTCTAGGAGTGTGCATCACCCTGTCCTTGCTTGACACCAGGTCGATACCTGGTAACAAATTCAAACTGTGTTAACACATCTATCCAACGTGCAATCTTTCCTCTGGGTTCTTTGAATTTGAATAACAAAACCAACGCCTGATGGCCACTACGGACCTTAAACTTCCTTCCGAGGAGATATTGTCGATAATACTCCGCGAAGTATCGTAGCGCTTGAAGCCCCTTTTCAGTTATACAGTAATTCGCTTAATTCTGTAATTCACAGACTTATTTAAAGCCCTACTTGCACTTATATCTCTGTCTCTTCTGTCCTGTACGGTCCCCTATATCCCTATCACACCCGTCAACGTCAAGGATGAACACTTCGGCAGCGTTAACAACACTATGATACGCCATGACGTCAAGACTTTTAAGGGCCTTCTTTATCCTGTTAAAAGCTTCTTCATACTGGTTTGTCCAGTTAAACACTCTATCTTTGTTTGTAAGCTCCAACATTGGTCAATCAAATCCTTCATAAAACGTTTATAATATGACCCTAAAGCAACACACTGCGGAACCTTTTTTTTTTGAATTGGCTTGTGATGTGATGCCAACGCCATCATCTTTGATACATTGTTTAGGTCTGGGGACACACTCTCTTCCCAATATAATATATTGTTACGCCCTTGCGTATATGATGTTACCTCTACTGCTCTAAGTTTACTATGTTTATTGGATGTAAATAGTCCAACGACACAAAATTAAACTTAATAATGTTTAATTCTTATATTTTTTATCAATCATTAATGAAAACAACAGTTTTCAAAGAGCAAAATAATACAAAAGTTCGATCACTGTTCACTTTCTCGCCAATACAATATATCAATCACAAACCATTTAAACGTGGTCTTTATCTCATATATAGTTATAGTTAGCCAAGCTCTTATAATTCAATGTAACACCAATCCACTGTATAAAAAATTGCGCTTATACACAACGGAATCGTCAGTCTTATAATCTCCAATGATAAATGCAGTTATTAGTGTGCGTAATGAGTCTCGTTTTGTAAACCATGTTTAAATGACTTAGTATCGGTAATAAATTGAGTACAGTTCAGCAATGTTGACCTCACTCTACAAAATGTATAGAATTGTATAAAACTATGTAGGCAAAATATATGTAAAGTCCTTGGAAAAGAATTTAATTAAATAAAACTTGTTTTCACTTCAGTTTACGTATTTATTTACTGCCGACCGCTTATAAATAGAATACAGTAATATAATTGGTAATGCGCCTACATTTGCATTCATAGTGAACGGCCGTCTGCTTTGAAAGCTGTAGCAGAAGTTCCTTTTACTTGGAAAAATCTGCCTTTTATTCTTTTCAGTAGAAGGTTAAATGGTCAGTGACCAGACTAATATTCACCAAATAATTGGTCACAATTTATGGTAAAACGATAACCCAAATTAAATTACCTTTATATCTTTACAAAGGTCCTTTAAATAAATTAGAAATAAACTTGTAATATACATAGAATTAATTAAGATCAAATACCATGGAAATTAATATTTGCCTATTTATCATTTTCTTCATTTTCTTACATACAGACTATAATCTTAAGAAGACGATGACAATAACTACGTAACTATTAGCAGCCACATTTACAATCCCATGATGCAACATTCAAGATGAGAACTATGAACACTGACGTTTCACTTTCAAAAAGTAAATTATTGAATTTAAAGAAGTTTAAACTTGATGAAACATGGACATACCTTAGTTATATGACTAAAACCTATTTGGAATGAAATCTTCAAGAAACAATGCTCTTATATATGGAGGTCATCAAATCAAAATATCGGATATTGGATGAAGTCGCGAAAACTGAGGAAATGTAAACAGTGAATTCAGTAAGGTCTGTACGAGCACAGGGTTGAATGGTACGCTGTTGACTAGTATGTAAACTTTGGTCAACACATATAATTGCAATTTTGTAGCTTGTTGCCATCAGCAATCATCTCAACAGATTAATGCATAAAGACAAAAGGAAAACTTAAGAAATGACTTAGAACCCATTTCAGCCATGCATGCACGGTGAGTGGCAATAATACTGGGGTATTACAATATTTCCTAAAATCTCACTTGTTTTTGTAAAAGGTCACACTTGCTTGGCATGAGTTTCAATCCTGCTGCTCTAATACGTTTAAGAACTTCCTGTAGTCATTCTATGTGCTGATCAAAGTCTTTCCCATATACATGACATCGTCTATATAAACTAGACATGTTTCCCACTGCAGACCAGCTCCGTTGTTCTCTGGAACGTACTACAGTTGAACTTCGTTATGACAAACTCGCTTGCGATAAAATTCCGCTTGACTCAAACTATTTTCCAGGTCCCATTTTGTTTCCTTCATTGATCATATTAAAAACAACTGCATATGACAAATGCGCTCGAGCTGCATTCCCCTTTAACTCAATTTGATTGCTTGGCCCCTGATCATGTTTTCTTTACTAATCTGACTCGAAGATCAATGGCCGCTGCCAACTCTTGTCAAACGACAACTTTACAAAGTGTGAACGTGACGTCATAGATCAAGTAACATTGGCTTCCACGTGCACAAGCCCGTGAGGTGGTTTACGATGGTATGATTTGGATTGGTGTCAATTAAGCAGTTTGCTGAATGGAATGTGATCAGTTATTAAAATTTAGCTTGGGTAAGGGGAATTAATATATGCCACCATATTGTTATATTGTTTGTTGGGTTGATCGTCCAATCAACAGTATTTCAGTTATCTGGAAATTGTGTCCACTTGAAACAAATATAGTGCTGTCTTCACTGTGTAGAGCATGCCGTGAACACCTGGCATGATACCACACCAGTCACATTATCCTGACACTTGGCCAACCAGTCGTGGAACTACCCTTATATTTGCTTGAGCGTTAGCAAGGGAGCTTTACCACTACCATTTTAACAACTTTGGTATGTCGCGGCCCGCGATAGAACACGGGGCCTCCCGTACCTGGAGCCGACGCTCTACCGATTGCGCTACCAGGTCTGGTGTATTGTTTTACTGTAGCGAGATTGTGTGACTTATGTTTGTTATACGGTATATATATTAAACACGCCATAGCTTCATTGTCAAAATGACGTTTGTGAGAAGAAATTTGTAGACGTGGCCACAATTGTACAAAGTGACATTACCAGGTTCGCGAAGCCCCGGTGACATTGTGTGGTGCACAAACACGCTTATTTAACATAAACTGCTACATGTTAGGCGTTGTGCTGTCCATTGTTTATATTTCCATTAAAATCCAGTAAAATACATATACAAATAAACACATAGGAAATGCATACAATTAGACATATAAGGAATATACAAAAACATGCAGTAAAAGATCTTTAATTTCTCTTATCATACACATACTAACAAAAAATCCGATAACTCAAAGTTCTTTTAAGTCGAAGTATTTTGCTAGGTCCAAGCGACTTTGAGATAATGAAGTTCAACTGTACTTGAGTTATTAATTCCAAATGGCATTCTAAACATTGACCATACGAACGCAGTTTTAGGTATGTCTTCCTTTTTCATCGGAATTTGGAAATATCCGCTCGTAAGATCGAGCGTTGAAAAAAACCCACAATTTCTCCACCTAAAGCATCAAGTCAAGACAGTCTTGTGTTCACGGGATAGGAAAAGCATTAGGCTTAACCAGTGCGTTTAGACGCCTATAATCTACACATGACCTGACCTGCACAGTCTTCATCTTGACCAAAAAGATAGGTGATCCACAAACTCAATGATGATGCAAGGAATAAAGGGTTTTTGTCTAGGAATGTATCCCTGGGTTCCACTATATAAGACTTTATTGACTATTTATTTGTGACATCCTCTTATCGATTAATAAAGACATCAACGACTACTTCAGACAGAGAATTGTAAAGTCATCTGCTGCTCTGACCTTTATTTTTGTATTCTTCCCCGTCCGTTATTTCTAAAATAAATGGTATTTCATGTTTACCTAATTTTATTAGGCCTTTGGAAAGATATATATCAGAAGAATCCTCTTCCATATCCTGCAAAACATCGATTCCAAGTAAACAGTCATCTTGTAGGTCTGCAACTATCAGGTCCTGCTTTAGCTTTAAGCTATGTAACTGTATATTAAAGTCACCTTTACCTATCTCATTCAAAGGGTCTCCGCATGCACTTGTTTAACATGGCGATCTCTTGAGACTTGGTTTCTCTTTCAATCTTTCAAAAACACGGGTGGATAAAACTGTCTTCTTCCTAATGTATATTTCCATCGTTCAATTCCCTTTTTCTACGTAATGGTCTTGCAACTCCATTATTGTTTAGACTTTTGCTTTCTTGATTATCTGTGTTATCTATATTTGGACCATTTAATTCATGAGGGACTTTCCAAAGGCCCTTAAGTTCAGTCCTGTCTAGTTTAAATGAACAGTCTCAGCTATCCTATTTTGGTTCACTATCTCTCATGTCTTTTGGTTGCTTAATTTTCTTTTTTCCTTTTCTCACAATCTTTACTAATGTTGCCCACATCTTTGCAGTAGTAATATTGAATGCGTTTAGTACTCTCTTTCCTTTTTAGCTCATTTACATCTTTCTGCAATTCCATTTAAGCCGTTAGAATAGTCTTGTTGGGTACTGCTCTCTTTCTTACCTTTGTCCACAGAGAGCTTTCCCGCCGGCAATCTTCCCGCTCTAGCTTTCGGTTCATCCACAGAAGCCTCTTCTCCGTCATTAACCATTCTTCGCGTCCATCTCTTATGTCTTTGGTCTTTCTCCTTTTCGTGTTTAACGCCCTTTCTCGTCTGAAAAAAATTTTACAATTTTACAACATGAAAAACTGCCACAAAAACTGACAAATCGCATCTCATCATTCTTTAAAACACCCAGAAAAACTCTCACCAGGTGTTCTTGTCTCACTTTTCTTTCATTAAAACCGTGTGCTTTATCATAAAGCATTTTCAGAGCCTACGGCATTTACGGCATTTCATTCTTTCACTGATTCCTCCTACTAAATTTCACCGAATATGATCGATCTGTCTACCAATCGATATCGGTAATTCATTTCTTGAACAAGAGAAAAATAATCATCTACAATTTTCCTTGGGAGTCTTGTATAAGCGGGAGCATGTTATCAAGTCGTTCCTTGAATAACCAGTTACATCTACTGGCTATCAGATCAAACCGGCGATACCATACACTCCAACTTTCTTTCCCATTAAATGGTGGGATGTTATGTTTATGTGGCTGAATGGGTCTGTAATAGTTTCCAATTTGTCCAGGTTGAGGAATCATTCTGTATATTCCACGATCTGTTCAAACATCTCCATCTTCATGGCCTTGCCTCCATACCCGTCCGATACTCGGATAAGTCGATCTCCCTTTGTTTACATGTATAACATGTTCCTCTCTTGCCTGTCTGTTGCATTTATTTATATTATCATGTATGTTCGCATGTTGCTCGTGATCTTGTCGCTGCATCCTTCCATGACCATCTCTATCATTTGGGTCTTGTTCACACTGCTCTCTGTTTATGTTGTTATTATTTTGGTTGACAGATGTGGAACTCTGGTCTTGCAACAGTAAACCCATTTGCTCCAACACATCATTGGTATGCCTTTGTCTCTCGTCCATTTTTTTCAGATATGTCAACAATACGTCGGATGTATGTCCTAAACTACAGTAACTTGCATTATTTCCGGAGTCATGCTGATCACCGCCGCTAACATTAACTTCTGCATCTTCATCGGGAAGACTAACTTGTTCCTCCATTTCAGTAACTGCCTTTACAAATTATATACCAAAAGTCCCAATTTTTAATGATTTGTTTTCTTCTCTTTGTGGCTGTTGTTGTTTTTCCGAAGCACAGGGTTCACATCAATGGATTCGAAGTAGGCGTATAACAATAGACATGTTGTTAGTTTTCGAATCCCACCGCTGCCACCATTGATGGTGTGCCCTGTTTTCGCTGGCTAAACGTGTTATTGTTGTTAATTTGGGACTAGTTTAAATTAAGTATTTTTAAACAGACTTCCCATATTAAATTAACAAAAGTTATTTTGGGAATTAAATAAATGGAGAAAATACAAAATCAAGTTTAATCAATATTTTATTTTAATTCTTGTTCTCTTTAATTAAGCAATAATGCAATATAAGTACATACGGTAACAATATCTCCCGCCAATAACCTAAAACAATGGCGCGGTTAATATCATAAACGCCAAGATTAACAACCGCAGCGAGGTCAGTGTCGATAAAAATACTAAAAAACAAATTTACAATAAAAGAGAATCTTAATAAAAAAAACAAACATTAACGAAATCAATTTAAGAAAATAAACCTAAGACACAAGCAATAATGATAAAATACTTGTTAAAGATGTCACCGTATATTAACGCACGTAATGAATGGGTCTATATTACTTATTGCAATAATTAATAACGTTAACGTTCAGCATTAAAAGGAGTAAATATAAGTAACAAAAATGAAACCTACCTTTGGTAAGGTAACTTAGGATGGTAATCAATTTGAAAAAGCAAAAATGGAAGTTCCCGCAAGTTTAAGATCCGCGCCTTTTATAGCTTTACAAATCTTTAAACTTCAAACGTCAAACACCATTCTCTAACAAAAGTCTCCCACAGGAGTCAAACAAAGTAATTAGACTTACAAAAATTCAACAAATAATAAAATTATTTTTAACATGTCATATATTTGTAACAAGTAGGTTACTTGCACAACGTTATAACATCATAGCTAACCGATGAACTATTTTACATTATACCAACATAATAATAAATACAGGAAAAATATAAATCAATTCTCCACATGACCTGTGTCTCTCACCTCAGTCACATGTAAGATTCTTGAGCATATCATACATAGTACAATCATGGGCCACTTTGATATTCATGTTTATGTGGCTGAATGGGTCTGTAATAGTTTCCAATTTGTCCAGGTTGAGGAATCATTCTGTATATTCCACGATCTGTTCAAACATCTCCATCTTCATGGCCTTGCCTCCATACCCGTCCGATACTCGGATAAGTCGATCTCTCTTTGTTTACATTTATAACATGTTCCTCTCTTGCCTGTCTGTTGCATTTATTTATATTATCATGTATGTTCGCATGTTGCTCGTGACCTTGTCGCTGCATCCTTCCATGACCATCTCTATCATTTGGGTCTTGTTCACACTGCTCTCTGTTTATGTTGTTATAATTTTGGTTGACAGATGTGGAACTCTGGTCTTGCAACAGTAAACCCAATTTGCTCCAACACATCATTGTTATGCCTTTGTCTCTCGTCCATTTTATTCAGATATGTCAACAATACGTCGGATGTATGTCCTAAACTACAGTAACTTGCATTATAATGTAACTTAGGATGGTAATCAATTTGAAAAAGCAAACATGGAAGTTCCCGCAAGTTTAAGATCCGCGCCTTTTATAGCTTTACAAATCTTTAAACTTCAAACGTCAAACACCATTCTCTAACAAAAGTCTCCCACAGGAGTCAAACAAAGTATTAGACTTACAAAAATTCAACAAATAATAAAATTATTTTTAACATGTCATATATTTGTAACAAGTAGGTTACTTGCACAACGTTATAACATCATAGCTAACCGATGAACTATTTTACATTATACCAACATAATAATAAATACAGGAAAAATATAAATCAATTCTCCACATGACCTGTGTCTCTCACCTCTGTCACATGTAAGATTCTTGAGCATATCATACATAGTACAATCATGGGCCACTTTGATATTCACCATGTCCTGAATGACTGCCAACACGGTTTTAGGAAACATCGGTCATGTGAAACCCAACTTCTGGTCACTATACAGGCTATTGCTAAAGGAATGGGTAAAAGTGACCACGTTGACGTTATCCTCCTCGACTTCGCAAAGACTTTTGACAAGGTTCCTCATCAACGCTTAATCCATAAGCTAGATTTCTATGGTGTAAGAGGGCAACCATTGGAATGGATAACATCTTTCCTGTCAAACAGAACGCAGTGAGTTGTCCTATAAGATACTTCTTCTACAGAAGCAAAAGTCATTTCGGGGGTTCCACAAGGTACAGTGCTGGGTCCATTATTGTTCCTGGTCTATATCAACGACATGCCAAACAACGTCACTTCCTCAGATGTCAGGCTCTCACATGACATCACCTCATTCTGACACCAGCTGTGAACGCTTCAAACAACAGCTGAGTGAGATGAAATTGGATATCAACAGTAAAACCATAACACATAGGTTGCAGTCGCAATGTAGCGAGCCTAAATTACTTTAAAATAAGACTTCTATGTTGTACACAACTCTGTGTGTTTTACACCAAATTATAACTTGGAATCGTAAAAACAAGATGGAGTTTTCTGATACCGTCGAATTACCTGTTTTCATGCACACCAGTTTTCACGCACTTTGTAAACATCCGGGCTTTCGCAGAAAGTTTTAAGGACGTCAGCCATTACATGTTGGAAACAACGAAATCGAAAAGGAAGCGTACGTGTATGTCAAACAACATGTGGAAAGTACGCTTAGCCAAGGTAAAATACGGGTTTTATTTACATTATCCTTAAAATAAGTCATTTTCTTATTACTTTTATGTCTTTCATTTTTTAAGAAAAAAGAAAAATGCACCAAAGAAAAGGCAGATTAAGGAAAGTGGGTCGTCAATTAGGAACCAGAAGTACAGAAAGCCATCAAAACAAGATGACTGGTGATAAGAAAACAAGACGACTGGTTATAAGCAGGGATGCAGTGGATAGCCAATCGGTGTCCAGTGTGTCTCACCGAGCCCTGTTTGCGCTCCACGGCACTTTGCTGGGTCAAGACGTCCTGGATGCACCCACGTAGCAAGCATTGGCATCTTATAGACTACGTCATAGTCAGAAGACGGGACAGGCAGGATGTAAGGGTGACTAAAGCCATGTGTGGCGCAGACTGCTGAACTGACCACAGACTCATCCTCTCCAAGTTCAACATGCACATCCAGCCTAGGCGGCGCCCCCAAGGAAAAAAGACAAACAAGCGACTAAATGTCACCAAGCTGGAACAGCACTCTGTGCGTCAGAATCTCAGCAAGGACCTAGGACAGCAAGCTGAGCCATACTTAACCTAGGCGCAAATGGAGTAGAAGAGGATTGGACAGCCTTCAGAGATACTGTGTTTAACACTGTTTAACACTCATCTTAGCCAAAATATGCGGAAACACCAGGACTGGTTCGACGAAAACGATGAGCTTATCCAGAAGCTGCTCAACGAAAAGCGGCAAGCCCATAGAGACACTCAGCAAGACACCTCGTCCGCCTCCAAAAAAAGCAGTTTTCAAATCTATTAAATGCAAGGTACAGACAAAGCTCAGAGAAATGCAGGACTTATGGTTCAGTAACAAGGCAGATGAGATACAGAAATACGCCGACAGCAACAACTACAAGCGCTTCTACGAAGCTCTCAAGGCCATTTACGGGCCTCAGTCTTCAGGAACGTCCCCACTGCTTAGTGCAGACGGGACCACCCTGCTCCCCAAGAAGAATGCAATCTTGGAGAGATAGGCAGAGCACTTAGACAACGTCTTGAACATGCCTTCCTCCATTATGATGAAGCCATCGCTCACATGCCACAGGTTGAAATTAACACATCCCTGGCAGAGCCCCCAACAGAACCAGAAGTACAGAAAGCCATCAAGTTACTTTCGAGCGGCAAGTCTTCAGGTTCTGACTCCATTTCAGCTGAAATTTACCAGTTAGGCGGACAAGTCCTGGTGCAAAAGCTAACAGAGCTTCTTATAAAACATATGGCAACAGGAAGTTATTCCCCAGGAGCTTAAAGACGCATCCATTGTCCATCTGTACAAAAGGAAGAAAACAGGCAGTCCTGTGATAACCACCATGGAATCTCACTCCTCGTCATTGCCGGCAAGATCATCGCCAGAGTCCTTCCTCAACCGCCTCACTCAGCACCTGGAAGACAGACGCCTGCCAGAGAGTCAGTGAGGCTTTAGGAAAGGTCGTGGGACAATTGACATGATATTAATTTTTGCTGCCTGTCAACTCCAGGAGAAGTGCCAGGAACAGTACAGAGACCTCTACACGACTTTTGTCGATCTGACCAAAGCCTTTGACACCGTCAGTCGTGAAGGGCTCTGGAAGATCATGAGAAAGTTTGGCTGTCCTGACAATTTCATCAGCATGGTCCGACAGTTCCACGATGGCATGCTGGCTCGTGTACTGGATGATGGAGACTCTTCTGATGCATTCCCAGTCACAAACGGTGTCAAGCAAGGCTGCGTGCTGTCTGTTTAGCATGATGTTCTCGACCATGCTGTCAGATGCCTTCTGCGATTACGACGAAACAAGGCATTAAGATCAGGTTCAGGACGGATGGCAAGCTCTTCAACCTGCGGAGGCTTCAAGCAAAGACCAAGGTGCAAAAGGTCTATGTGCGCGACTTTCTGTTTGCCGACGACTGCGCACTCAACGCTGCCACAGAGGGACAGATGCAACAGAGCATGAACAGTTTCTCTTCTGCCTGCAGAAAACTTGGTCTCACCAGTCAGTACCAAGAAGACTGAGGTCTTACACATATCCACCGCGCAAAAACCGTATATTGTACCAGTCATCATCGTCGAAGGAGACCCGCTGAAAACCGTTAACAAGTTCACTTACCTCGGCAGCATGCTCTCCAGATCAATGAACATCGACGATGAGGTTGAAACACGGATCGCCAAGGCAAGCTCAGCGTTTGGTCGGTTACGAGATTCAGTGTGGGAGAGGAGAGGAATCAAGCAGGCCACCAAGCTGAAAGTGTATCAAGCCGTCGTACTGCCAACCTTACTGTACACATGTGAGACATGAACGGTTTACGAACGCCACGCCAAGAATCTACACCGCCTCCACATGGACTGTCTGAGAAAGCTGCTGAAAATCACCTGGCAGGATAAAGTTCCCGACACAGAGGTTCTCTCTAGAGCTGATCTTCCCAGCGTCTACACCTTACTGAGGAAAGCCCAAGTCAGATGGGCAGGTCACCTTGTTCGGATGCCAGACACTCGCCTCCCTAAGAGGCTGTTTTATGGTGAATTGTTGGAAGGCAAGCGCTTACGGGGTGGACAAAGAAAGCGCTACAAGGATACCCTAAATATAAACCGCTCTCAAGAGTTTCGAGATAAACCCCCGACACCTTGAAGACAGCAGCGCTAAATCGACCAACCTGGCGACGCCACATTGGCCAAGGTGCCTCCTCCTACGAGCAAAATAGGATTGCTGAAGCCAGAAGAAAACGTGAGCTGCGGAAATCAAGAGCCAACATCGGTGCCCTCAGCTCCAGCAGACCACATATGCCCGACCTGCGGCAGAGCCTTCCGAGGGCGCATCGGACTGATTAGCCACAACCGGTCACACCGTACCCCATCTTCCACATAAACAGTGCTGGTGTCCTTGGTCATCGTCGACAACGACGGACGAACATCATCATCATCAATAAATGGTAATATTAAACAATATCCAACGTGTTTCTTCAAAACTCAGTCAATAAACAGTCACTGTCACTATAATATTATCTCCCTTCTCTTGATGTTGCGGAAGAGATCGATGATACTATCTTTTTCAATATATGTTAGACATTTTTTCTCCAAACAACACAGCCTCATGAGAGATGACAGAGTTTGCTGGCCTAGCCTATTGCGGTATGTTGTGCACAGATACTTCATCAAGCTGAAGAGTCTCTCTACTGATGCTGTGCTTGTTGGGATGATGGCGGCTCAGCAGCAGTAACTTAAACATGGATGTGTATGTTTGTAGTCGCTCATCATCCAACATCTCCTGTAACATATCTGCAGCTCTGTTCCTGTTCTTGAAATATAAGATATCAATATTCAAGTGAATTCATGTCCGAACAAAATTATATATGAGAACAGACCAACAGAACCAGATAATGATTACAATATATAACTAGAACACCAGCTCTCTCTTCGGGACCTATGCATTATATATAAAGACGATCAACTTATACATTAAAATTTATGTTAAGAATTTGGCCGTTTGGTAGAATATAATTATTTACACTATAATATACCGTACATTATGTTGAGTTCATCCATTTTCTTCTCACCAAATCATCATCTAGTTTTTTAAATAATGTCATTGTCTTAAAACTTCATTCTAAAATCATATTTAACTTTAAATAATTCATAAAATTTATTTATGTTTTACTGGGAAAAGGATTGTATAACGACATGCAGGTGGGGGTGTAACAGTTCATGCAAGCTAAATAAATCAAAAGCAAGTCAAACGATTTAACTGCTGAATATTGTCTGGCTGCTACCTAGTGAGAAGCATCATATGTTTGAATCAAACTCTGCCAATACAGTCTGCCTATCCAGTTGTGCAGCTGCTTGAGTTCTGTGGCCAGCATACTGGTCCTCCTTCATCTCACCATAATGGGAATTCAATGATAGAAGCATATAATTAATCAGTAAATTAATAATTGCAATTGGGTCACTAATAATACTGCTATATATATAGTAAGCAAATGTCAGCAGTTTTAATATAGTCATTTATTTAAAAATCTTGTGCAAAATGCCTTTAAAACAACTTATTAAACAACTTACCTTCCTATGATCTGCAAGCTCAGCAATAGGTTCTGGAAGATTGCTGATGTTGAATACAGAGAAGGCCGATAACACAGGTGATGTATTAAAGCCATTTTGAAGTTCACCAATCAACTTATCCAGCATGGGGCAAGCCAGATCATGGACAACCTGCTCCTGAGTATAGACATTCTGGTTCCTATAAATCACATTAGTCAATTTTAGGTATAATCAGAGCTCCAGATAATTTAAGTATTTTTACTTTAAATTTAACTTCATATTTCTCATTCAATAATAGAATAGTTTCATTAAGACAAGTCAAACATAAATCAAAATTAGTGAAGAAATGAACAAAATATGGGCCTGACTGATCATGTGCAAGTTTTAAAATAAATGCATCTTGTCAAAAGTAATTTTGCTAAAGCCTGACTCACAAATGCATAAGTACTCTGGAACAAATGTCACTAACAGGAAAAATATTCTTGCATTTTTGGCAGGTGACTGTTATTCACTCAGGTAACTTATAAATATATATATATATAAACTGCAAACTGTATTTTAGGTGCCAGGCCAATGTACAACATGCCACATGTTGACCTTTATTTCAAGATTACCAGGTTAAAGAGGTTTAACAGTATGCTATAAGTAAATAACCACAAGCGTCTTGAATAGACAGTTCGGTCATCTACCTCTTCAAACAGCGTGAGTAGGTTTGACAGAGTGAGATTAGTGTTGTTGTCATCGAGAGTACCCCTAAACCTGACTACCAGTCCTTCCAGTGTATCCATCAACTCCTACAATAATTAGAATTGTTACTACAAGTACCTGATAACATGATTTCATTCATGAATGTTGTTATACTAAAATTATTAATTAAAAATATATAAAGAGATCAAAAGATTAAAGATGTTGACGTTGAATGGTTAAGTGTTTCTTTACAAAAATTAAATAAATTACTTTCTACTGTTTCAAGTTAACTTTGATAAAATGACACATATTATGATCAGCCTGTGTATGGCGAAAGCTTAGCAATAAGCAATACTTACTTTAGCTTAATGGAGACTTGGGTGAAGTCCACTGAACCCTGAAAGTACATGCAGAAGATGTTGACTGGTTCCAGGATGTCACACAACACTGCTATGGCAGCAAGAGTACTCTTGTTTGTGACCATGTCACGGATGCCAACAACCTCGGGCTGACGGTTTTTTTTTTCAAGTATTATGTCAAGACTGTCAATGATCTGAAAAGAATATCAAAGAGCTTGTCTACATCTAAAATTTTAGATACATTATACACTCTCTGTGTTTACTATAAATTCTTAATAAGTGTAGATTACAATACTTATTTTTAAACATGCTATGGCAGAAGACATGAACTAATAAGAATGGTAAATTGTGACTGTTAAACTTTAAGTAACAAATGACTCAACATTCATATAATTCGCTACATTAGCAGTAGAAAGCTGTCAAACATAATTTAGAAAACACTGCAAGTTATGCGAATGACTTCTTTTTTCATTATAACCCATATTGTACTCTTGTTGAAAGATAAAATCGATTGATTGAACATTTCAAGAAAATAAATTACTCTAGGTATCTGTCAATGAAGCGCTTACACATGCCTTGCAATGAGAAAGCCATCTTGTTGCTGCGGCTCGAACCAAGACCAGTTCTTGTTTCTCGTAAGCGGACTGAACATCCTAGGATAGATAACCATATTTCAATATTTTATCATTCTTAGACTCTTTTAAATTAAAATATATAAAAATACATGTATGTTTGCAAGCTAATTATGAACAAAATCTTAATTCTTGGGGTGGTGGGGAGGGGGGCGGCTATCAGCAGCAGAATAGTTACCTTAAAATACAGCAAACTTCTGAGGAGAGTACTCGAAGAGCTTGTAGACAGCAAGGAGCACTTCATCAACATCACTCAGCACTGGAAAGTCTTTCATCAGATGCTTGACACAAAGGGCAAGTCTGTGACTGCGACAATTGATGTACAAGGAATGTGGCACAACATGCCGAAAACGTCTCTGTACTCCTGAAATCAGGGAATGAATGATGCATAAAGTGACCTAAAGGCTTAAGTAATTATTGCAACAATTATTTTTAAAATTAATATTTGTAAAAATTCAGAACATCCAATGGGGTTATGCAAAAATATTATAATAAAATTTAAATAAAATTATAACTTTTGTCTTTAATGAAATTATATAATGTACATTTTTTTCTAACTCTTGCTTAAAAACTCTAGGTTTGCTCTTCCTGTGAAAATGTTTCTACATGACAATTAATACTATGTTTTATAAGAAATAAAATATTCTGTTTATTTCTTCTGGATCCATACATTTTAACTCCCCACTCATAGTGTTGCATCCGTCGAACCCAATAAACATGACCTTATTGTTGTCTATCTCGCAACGCAGGAACAAGGTCTCTAATGCTTCCATAAGTGATGCAGTATCGGATGCTTTCAGGTTTACCAATCCAAGGAAGTGGTCGCGGACGGTTTTGTTTGTCAACATTCGAATCAGAACAGCCAACTGAGTCCTGTTAGCTTCGTCAGTGCATTCGTCAGCTAATAGGGCAATAAAGTCCGCATTATTGATGTCAGCAAGTAATAGTAATTTTTCTCGAAGAAAGAGCTCATGGTTTCAACCATACTAGTGATGGAGTTTGAGGAGATGTATCCCAATGTCTGATTCATGGCCTTGAAAACGCTGACTGGTTTTGACTCTAGCTTATCACAGTGCTGCATCAAGTCAGATACCTTGCCTAGAGCCCAGCGATTACTTATGACAAGCAAAATGATGTCAATCAAGGCTTTGAAATAATTACGATTGGCAGTAACCATCTCTGCATCATTCATCGTCAGGTTGGGAAATAAATGCTTTCCATAGGCATCACTTTATTTCCACATTACATACTTTTTACTTGCATCTTTGTGGGTGGTGGAATTCTCATATGTATCAAGTTTTCGATGTGGATGATCACTTAAGGTTGTTCCCTTAACGAATAGATACTGCTGAGATGATAGCAGATGAGTTTGAGCAAAGAGTTCACAATATTTACATATGAACACAGATTTACTCACACTATAATACAGCCAGGTGTATTCCTGTTTGTATTTGGCAACAATATGAGCACCTGGGTATTTTTGCCAGTACTTTTTGACAATGTCAAGGTATTCACTGTTGATGGGGGTACATGACATTGTGATAATTTATCCTCAGCCACAGTTGTAGGGGAGTCCGAATTGATAACCGGCACGGCTGATTGTGATTCAACTTCAGGTTGTTCTGTAAGTGTTTCATCAAGGAACAGGCTCCGTCTGCTTAATCACATTAACGGGTGAAATAGGAGGCGTTGTAGATCTATGTGGCGATACAAAGCCAAATTCACGCAAGGAGCCAATCTGTTCGTCTTTAGCCGCTTCCGATAATATATCGAATTATGGCTCATTGTCCACGCTGAGCAGAAGTTTACTTTCAGGTTAGGTAGACTGGCTTTCGCGCTTTAGTTTTATCCGTAAGAAGCAGTCAACTTACAATCATTGACCGTAAAGCAGTCTGCAAAAAAGGACCTGTCTAAAACGCGGACCGGATTATAGACTGTTTTACTGCGCATGTCGGTATGTTATTTAATGATAACGACTAAGTAAAAGTTTAACCCAATCAATGACGATTTGTGTTACTCCCAATGGTACGGTATAGTTCGGTAATTACGATGCACAACATTTCTACTTTCTAGCGAAAATCTCTTGTCAATTGGGAAAAGGGCTGTTTTGGGGGATTGGAAAAGGTCCGGTGCTTCGAATTGGGAAGACTCCAGTCGGCTTTGGGAATGGTGGTACCGTTTAGGAGAGGTAGTTAAAAAAGGGGAAAAACGTTGTTATGTGCATACATAATAACTAGTAATAAAATAAACTATCAACATATGTACAGCACGGACAGTAGATAAAAGCCTCGGCAACCTAAAAATTCCGAAAGAGAGAGTAGCTTAAATTAAATAAATAGGTGAATAAGAAAAGGTCCCATCAAAATTTTACAGATATTTAAATTTTATCTTTTCTGCAGACCAAGGCAAACAAGGTAAATGTAAATGTGACAAAAAACACAGAGACGAGACGTAACACACAAAAAGAAAAACCATCAGTTACCGCCTTGGAACGATCAGTCGGCAAAAGGGCCAACTGGGGTGCTTAAACCTGGTTTGTGGAGCGCTCCAACCTCGCACTTCCTGAAGGTTTTGCTATCAGACAAATAGTGTTAATAAAAATATCCCGTCAAAGTGAAACAACTAACAGTAAGCACCTGCATCGGTAGTTAGAATAGATATAATGAACTTATGTACATACATGATAACTAGTAATAAAACAACTTATGTACAGTATGTACAGTAGATAAAAACCTCGGCAACCAAACAATTTCAAATGAGAGAGTAGTTTCAATTTAAATGAAGCAGTGCAAGCGCTAATTTATTATAAGAACAACATAATGACGTTATAAATGCCATGACGTCATATGCCAAAAGTGTCAAAAGTGAAATGTAAAAAATACGGAAGAAATAATAGAATTTTAGAAAATCAACAAAATAAAACGTAGTATTGTTTAGAGTTAATACGTTTAAAAAACATATCATAAACGCCGAGGATTTATCCGTAGTTGACATATTATATATGATAAAGGTAAAAAAAATCCCGATGTTATACTTACTGTGCAATCTCACGTAAAGGGTATGGACACTGCTCAAGTTGTCCCACCTATATAGGGCACGACTGGAGAGATGAAGAGACAAGAAATCCAACAGTGACTGTCCAATTATGGCTTTAAGTCACTGTTTTCATATATTCTCAACCGGTCATCGTGTAATTTAAAAGCAATGCAAGTTCTGAACTGTACAAGGGTCAGTTTCAAGCAATGCAGTACAACGAAGGATTCCCGGGTTGTAACCGTCTGCAAAACATTTTCTGATAAGTTTTGTTAAGTGGTCAGAAAACTTATTGAGACCCTTAATTTTCTTTAACTTGTATAAAACATTTCCATAAAATGCAGAATGGCTTTTGACTTTCTGCATAAGTGTTTTATACTGGTGTTATACATAGAAGCAATTAAGCCATTGCGATGAAAGAATTTTGAAAACGTCCTTTCTTAATTTATGAAAACGAAAGCCTTGCTGTAACAGTTTAGAAGAAATAAATCGGTTTCTAGCATTGAAATCTTCTACTTTAGTACAAACTCGTGCAAACCTCGTAAGTTGTGATATGTAAATACCATAGGCGGTAGCAGGAGATGAATCACAATCAAGGTATGGTTAATTCACAATACTAAAGTTGAAATCATCTCTCTTGTCATAGATTTTAGTAGATAAGTTGTCATTGGAAATAGCGATCTCAATGTCTAGAAATGCTGCATTAAAATGTCAGTTAATTGCTTTATTAAGAGTAAGTTCTGGAGGGTAAATCAGATGGATCATTTGAGGAAAGAATGGATTATCTACAGTTAGAATGTCATCAAGATAGCGTGACATTAAATTGAAGGCCTCTACAATGTGGCTTTGCTTGGAAGGGGGTAAAGTTAACATGAAATCACGTTCAAAAGCAGTATAAAAACAAATCTGCAATTAATTGTGCACAATTGGTTCCCATAGGAATACCAATTACTTATCTAAATAAAGTGTCACCGCATTTTATGTAAATACTGTCTAACAGGAAACATAGAGCTTCACAAAGTAAACTTTTCTAAGAAAGTGGTGGTAAAAATGCATTACCTTCATGACATGCAATATATAGACGTTGCTCTCGAGCAAATGTTTTCTCAAAAAGAGCAATCAATTTGGTTTTTATTAAATCATGAGGCAAAAAAGTGTACAACGTAGAGAAATCGTAAGTATTTACTGCAGAGCAGTGAAAGTTTCAAGTACGAAACTTGTCTAAGACTTCTGAAGAACTATTAATAGGCCAAAAAATGTTAATTCCTGATTTTTATACACTTTTTCAAAATATGTAACAACGTGATTGCGAACGGCTGTAAGGCAAGACGTAAGTAGTTTAGATATGTGAGTGGTGATGCTAGAGTTCTCAGGTCAACAAATTTGAAACTTAAGACATATTTAGGTGAAATTATCAGTCCAATAGGCTACATAATGTGCACTGTTGAAATGGGAGATCTAAAGGAGACCTTGAATTTGTATTTAATGGAGAAAGAGGGCAAGCCATTATTTGGACGCGAATGGTTAGTGAAATTAAGGTTAAATTGGTCTGAAATCAAGCTGTTTATCAAGAAAATGTAGTGAAACATGTAGTCGAGAAACCCTGATGAAAAAGTTTCCAGGTGAATTCTCGAATGGCATTGGACATGTTAAAGGCATAAAGGCCAAATTAAAGTTGAAACCAGATTCTCAACCAAAGTTTATAAAAGCAAACACTGTTTCATTTGCATTGAAAGAAATGATTGTAAATGAGCTTGAAAGTTTGGTGTAAAGAGGGGTTGTTTACACCTTTTAAACCATAGTGAATGGGCCACACCTATTGTTCCCAATACCAAAACTACTAAAATCAAATGGCGTTGTGCGTATTTGCGGCGATTTTAAAGTAACACTAAACCCTTGTTTGGATGTTTACCAATACCTATTACCAAATATTGAACATATATTGGCAGATATTGGTGGAGGGAAACAATTCTCAATGATAGACTTGAAAGATGCTTATGTATAAATGGAAGTTGATGATGAGAGTATGGAATTAACCATAAATACTCACAAAGGTCTATTCAGATATAACCGTCTTCCGTTTGGCGTTGCTTCTACGCCGGCAATATTTCAACATTTAATCGAGCAAATTGTAAATGGCATTCTAGGCGTTCGTGTGATTCTCGCTAGCATGATCATTACTGGACCAATCTACAGAAATACATGTTGAGACTCTTGAGAATGTATTGCAACGACTTCAAGACTAAGGGCTTCCTGTGAATCCGGACAAGTGCTCATTCTTCCAAGATATAATTTCCTTCTGTGGACATGAGATTTGTGAAAGTGGTTTGTTAAAACAAGTTTAAAGATTGAAGCCATAGTGAATGCACCTGAAATAAAGACTGTAAAACAGTTGCGTTCGTTTCTTGGACTGGTTTAGTATTACATCAGGTTCCCTGCCAAACCTGTCAACTGGGTTGCATCCACTTAATGCACTACTGAAGACAAATGCCAGATGGAGGTGGTCATCAGAAATGTAAAGATGCAGTCAGGAC
The DNA here is from genome assembly GCA_007844125.1 of Sinonovacula constricta. Lineage (NCBI taxonomy): Eukaryota > Metazoa > Mollusca > Bivalvia > Cardiida > Solecurtidae > Sinonovacula > Sinonovacula constricta. The sequence goes on along the minus strand of CM017568.1, from coordinate 47,192,493 downwards.
AGTTAAGGAAATGATAACGTCCGACAAAGTTCTCGTTCATTAAAACCAAGACTACCCAATACCAGTAGCATGCGACGACAGTTCGTATGGTCTTGGGTGTGTACTGAGTCATATCATGTCAAATGGAAAGGAAAAGCCTATTGCATTCGCATCCAGAAACTTGAGTTCGAGTGAGTAACAGTACACTCAGATTGACAAAGAGGCCTTTCAGTATTGTGTGGGAGTAAATAAATTTCATTCTTATTTATTTGGCAGGAAGTTCACACTTATTACAGATCACAAGCCTCTTCTCACTATTCTGAGTCCAAGTAAAGGGGCTTATGCTACAACTGCAGATAGGTTACAAAGCTATGCGCTTTTTTGACAGGTCATCAATATGACATTAAGTACAAAAGCACAGATTTGCATGAGAATTGCAATAGCCTGTCACAACTCTCGCTGTAAACATGTGAGGGAAATCAGATGGACATAACAGCTGTCAAGCATAGTGAAGTAATCGACAGGTTACCATTCTCCAAATCGAACATTGCTAGTGCAACTCGGTGTGACCCAGAACTCTTAGTGTTACATAACTGCTTTCAAAATGGTTGGCCAGATACATGTGCTAAAGACAGCAAATTGTATCCATATTATAATAGAATACTTGATTTGTCAATATTCCAAGGCTGTATAATGGGGAAAGTGGTACCAAACAGTCTACAGAAACCTATTCTAAATGAGCTGCATGAGGGTCATCTGGAATTTGTTAAGATGAAATCGTTGTCACCGAATTACGTATGGTGGTCAAATTTAGATAAAGACCTAGAGGTTACGACAAAAGCCTGTGTGGGATGTATTCAGTCATAACCGTTGCCACCAGAGGCACCTATCCATCCGTGGGAAGTTCCGAAAAGAGCTTGGAGTAGAGTATATATTGATTTCGCTGAACCTTTTCAAGGACACATGTTCTAAGTTATGGTTGATGCATACTCGAAATGGCCTGAAGTAAAAATAATGAATATTACAATTGAAACAATACGGTCAACATTCGCAGATTATGGTATTTATGATGTTATAGTTAGTGATAACGGACCACAGTTCACTGCAGAGAGTTTCCAGATATTTCTATAAAGTTGAATGGTGTGAAACACATAGCAAGTGCTCAGTACCATCCAAAAACAAATGGACTGGCAGAACGCTTTGTGCAAACACTAAAGCAAATGTTGAAATCTGCAAGGCATGATGAAGGTTCAATGCAGACAAAAATATTTAGATTTCTACTAAAATATAGAAACACTATTCATGCGACAACAAATGAAGTACCTTCTGTGCTGTTTATGGGAAGGTCCCTGGCATCCAGATTAGACAGATTCCAACCAAACTTGACATAAGCAGTCGAGAAACAACAAGCCGAAATGGTAAGACAGAAGTTTCGAGATTGGCCAAAGTGTATCTATCCGAGTTTATCGCGCTCGTGGATCGGTTGTGTAATTTCTGAACAGACAGGTCCGGTGTCGTACAAAGTGGAAATCGAACCAGGTATTATATGCCGCTGACATGCAGATCCAATAAGAGACTGCGACAGTTTAGTAAATGATAAACTAGCCAGTAGTGCACGTGTGTATACTGACTTAACAATACCAGTGTCGATGGTTCAATCCAAAAATATTTCGCTTGCAGAATCTAGTGAAAATGGCCTACATTACAATGATGGAACAGAACCAAATTTTGGTAGGCCAGTAGAAACTGTATCCACTTCTAGTCCAACACGTCGCTACTCAATCCGGCTACTCAATCCGCGAAAGGAAGAAAGTAATTAAAATGAATCTCTAATGGTTACTAGTGTAAAGGGCATAATAATCCCTGGGTAACCAAAATAAAAGTGAATTCAAGTTCTTGTTGAGATAGTGCACTTGTACATTTGTATATTGTATTGACAAATTTGACATTGTTAATTTCTTGTTTATTTGTGCATTTTCATGATTTGTTAATTGTTTACATGGTTTGTGCTTAATGACTATTACTATGACTAAGAAGTCAATTGAAGTATGAGAAGCATAATTATATAACGCAGAACACATACTAAGATGAATGTTAAATAACTAATATGAATAAGAATGTTTAAGTTGTGTTTTAATAGCAAGTTTTGACTCAAGTAAAAATTAAACATTCTATGGTGGAAGGGTATGTTGTGGATTGACCACATGGCAATGTATACTTTATACATGTTGTTGAGTTGTCTCCCTTGCTACAAAATAAATTGTTCTCTGGTTACCGCGTGTTTGTTTTATAAAGCAATTCCAGCTTTAATCAAGGATCAATAACAGAACCCAACTAAAGGGTAAGACGTTGGGTATGGATATTGCCGGTACGATTTTAGATAGATATATTCTGTTTTTAATAAGTAGTGTAATTAAAGACTTGTAGATTTTAGATTTTATTTATTATTTCCATTTTTTTCAGGTCCGAGGACATTGATATAGCCAACGAGTATGCTGTGAGTCTTGGATTACAGAGATGCAAGCCACCCTCTTGGACTCAAATGGTTGACTAATTTCATAGGGAAGATGGCCAGAGATGAAGGTGCTGAAGCCAAGGGGACTGCAGCTACAAAGGGCTAAAGCAACATCTGAGGAATGTGTGATCACCTTTTTTGACGAGCTTTTAAAAATCCTCAAAAAGTATAACCTTTGAGAAAAACCAGAACGAATATACAATGTTGATTAAAAAGGTCTCTCAAACACCCATAATATTGTTACAGAAATTGGTACCAAACATCCATCCATATCTTCGAGTAACAGGTCAACAGTCAAAGTTATAGGCTGTGATAATGCTACCGGACCTCGATAGAATGGGACATTAAACAAGTGCGTAAAAACTGGTGACGTGGTATTCAATTTCTAGTTGACATGTACTTTCGAATATACTAAACGATCGATGATATGAGCAGTACTTGTAAGGGTTAGTATTTTTCAGAAATGTTCATTTGTTTTTCTTTCTTAAATGTTTATCTATTTTATTTTAATGAATGAACATTAAAAAGTGCTTGCAAGATATTTAAGCTTAAGTGCGTGAAAACTGGTATCCGCGGGGATACATAGAACAACGTAAGTACAATTAACTTACACTTTCCTTAGACAAAATTGAACGCTTAACAACATTTTCAGAAAAGTGAGTATTCAACGCAGAGTTTGAATATCGAGCTAGACGTGAATACCTATCTGGCTTGAATTGGGTATTCGAAATATTTTTAGAATTGGCACTATTCAACGCTGAGTTTAAATATCGACCTAGACCTGAATACCCTGCTGGCTGGGAATTGGGTATTCGAAATATGCTTTGGTAAAGCGGCTATTCAGCGTAGTGAATATCTAGCTAGAGGTTAATACCCAGCTGGCTGGGAATTGGGCATTCGAAAGCTTTTTTCAGTAAAGCGACTATTCAATGCAGAGTTTGAATATCAATAACACCTGAATACCTATCTGGCTGGGAATTGGGTATTCGAAATATTTTAGTATAGGAATTTTTCAGCGCAGAATTTGAGTATCGAGATAGACATGAATACATATCTGAATGGAAATTGTGTATTCGAAATATTTAAGTATAGGAATTATTCAGCGCAGAGTTTGAATATCGAGCTGGACCTGAGTATCCAGCTGGCTGGGAACTGGGTATTCGAAATATTTTTAGTATAGAGACTTTTCAACGCAGAGTTTGAATATCGAGCTGGATCTCAATACCCAGCTGGCTGAGAACTGGGTATATACAAAGGTTTCAACTAAAAGGACTATTCAATGGAGAATTTGAATATCGAGATGGATCCGTATAACTAGCTGGCTGGAAATTGGGTATTCGAATTATTATCAGTAAACGGACTATTCAACGCAGAGTTTGAATATCGAGCTAGACCCGAATACCAAGCTTGCTGGAAATGGGGTATTCGAAATATTTTCAGTAAATGGACTATTCAAATGCAGAAATTAAATATCGAGCTAGACCTGAATACTTAGCTAGATTAGGAATGGGTATCCGAAATGTTTTAAGTAAAAGGACTATCCAACGCAGAATCTGAATACTGAGCTAGACCTGAATACTTATCTGGCTGGGAATTGGGTAATCCAAAAATAAATTAGCATAGGAACTATTCAATACAGAGTTTGAATATAGAGCTCGATCTGAAAACATCGCTGGGAATTGTGTATTCAAAATATTTTCTGTAAACATACTATTCAACGCAGAGATTGAATATCGAGCTGTACCTGAATAAATGTAAAAGGTCCATTCAAAGGAAAGTATGAATTCCCAGTTAGAAGACTAAAATGTATTTTGACAGCAGTGAATTGGATAGAGTTGCCGACGGAAAGTAGAAATGTATTTGCCGACTGCGAGTGTAAGCTTTGCCGACAATGAATTCAACGGTTTGCCTAGACTGGAGATTTGTTGCAGACGATGGATTAAATGTTTGATAAATGATGTGGTGCCTCAGGAGACAGTGACGTTTTTGATAATGACGGATCATTGACGAATGTTGACGACGAATACTTTAAATGTGGTAACCGACAGTTTACCTACACCATCTGCATGTAATAATATGTTTCCAGGGATTATGGTAACCGACAGTTTACCTACACCATCTGCATGTAATAATATGTTTCCAGGGATTATGAGAATTTGTGTATAATTTCTGTATAAACCGTCTTTCTTGTCTAAATAAAGACGACATTGAACACTACCTCTGTGTGAAGCAGTTAGGGGTGTAACGATACTCAATACTCTTGATACGATACGTATCGTGATTTATACCACACGATACGATACGTATCGCGATTCATACCACACGATACGATACGTATTGTGATTCATACGATACGATACGTATTGTGATTCATACCACACGATACGATACGTATTGTGATTCATACCACACGATACAATACGTATTGTAATTCATACCACACGATACGATACGTATTGTGATTCATACCACACGATACGATACGTATTGTGATACATACCACACGATACGATACGTATTGTGATACATGATATTTTGGTACTGATGATACTTTATTTGCTTATCAATAGGCACACTAACATGACTTATATTAAAGAATATGTTACCATAGCTTTTAACTGAAACCAAGAACTTCTAAGTCTGTAAGTCAATACTCAGAATGTATCACATAAAAGGTTATCCACATATTAAATGATATAACTATTAGAATAACCTAAAGTTTTAAAATATTAGGTTTTAAAAAATAAAAGTAATATAATATTTCTTCAGATATTTTTATTTATCGTTATTGTAAATTCTGAATGGCTATCACCAATGAAAATATAACAGTTTGGTACACTATCAAAGAAAAACAAAATAAAGTGTAACAACAATATGAAGTTTCCACACAATCAGCTTGTAGGTAGTTAGTGCTTTGTATGAAACAGCAGAGAAACAATGGCAGCAGGTTGTTACAAGGGCTCCTTATCGATCAGAATCATCGATATTATATGTGTATCAATACAAAAATGATTGATATTCAATATAATATCATAATTCAGAGCATACATGTAAGTGCTTATTATATCTATTTTAACTCCCGATGCAGGTGCTTACTGTTAGTTGTTTCACTTTGACGGGATATTTTTATTAACACTGTTTGTCTGATAGAAAAACCTTCAGGCAGTGCGAGGTTGGAGCGCTCCACAAACCAGGTTTAAGCACCCCAGTTGGCCCTTTTGCCGACTGACCGTTCCAAGGCGGTAACTGATGGTTTTTCTTTTTGTGTGTTATGTTTCGTCTCTGTGTTTTTTGTCACATTTACATTTACCTTGTTTGCCTTTGTCTACAGGTAGATAAAATTTAAATATCTGTGAAAATTTTGATAGTACCTTTTCTTATTTACTTATTATTGTTTTTTCTTGTGTTTACAAATTAATCAACTATTGCAAGTAGTATAATATATACAGTCCTACTACTATAACATGGTATTTAGTATTGGTCAAGTTTACACAAAGGAGGCTGTTTCATTTACAATTAAAAAACATGGTATCTTTTGTATTAATATGATTAAATAAATTCTTTTCAGTCGGAAATTTGTTCCCTGGCATCAAAACATATCCATGTCCTACTGATGAGGCCGGAGCGTTTCGATATTATTCTGCTTTTAACAAAACAGCAAGCAGTGTGTAGTCGAAATAAATAATTTTAAACATCGTTTAGACAAGGTTTGTATCAACAAAACCAAAAGGGCACCAATTTGATCTACATGTTGTCAAGAAAATTTGATGGTGTCAATCTATGCATAAATTAACTCGCTAATAAAATAACGCTCCAGCTATCAGTTTTATTCACTACCGTATAGGCTGAATAAGGGTTTGCTGAGGCTTTTTCTTTGTTCTGACTATCAGGTGGATGATACCTAGGAATTTATTGCGGTTGTCCCAGTTAGTTGTGATAATTGGTTAGGGCAAAAAAGTCAAAACAAATAGCGGGCGATCATTTCTTTTGAAACAACTTCTTAACAACGATAGAAATGGGAAATGTATTTTAGTTTTCTTTTGTAAAACTTTTAACAAACTATATGACTAAACGCTTATCTCGTCATCGCTTCACAATTTCATCCTGACGACAATATCGATTAGCCGAAGTCTAAAGAGCCAAAGATGCTAGCAATCATGCTAAAATCTACCATGGATTTCTTTTGCAATATAGATTGTCCGGCTCCATCAGTGATTTCTTAAACAGAGATTACAAGTTTTCGATAGCCGCCATTTTGAATACTAATAAGCTTTACCCAAAGCGCTTTACCGACCCAAGATATACTATATAGCTTACTTATTTAACTTTTTTATGATATAAATTACAATTAAGCATGACAAAATACTGTTCTGAATGATCAGCTACTGTTTAAAACAATAATGCTTACATCTCGGCAAACATTGTAATAAAAGTACTATATCTTGATCCACATTGTCGTTTTGCAGGTGTAAAATAATAGTCCTACTGTCTCAACAACGATTTGACGTGAATGCGACAATGTAGGATTTGTACTTAACTGTAACAGTCCGTACCATAATTATTGAGACGTGAACCGTGAACCGAACCGAGAATATAGAACCGCGGTATACCGTCGTACGGTACATCGTTACACCCCTAGTTCCTATACTAAAATATTTCGAATACCCAATTACGAGCCACATAGGTATTCAGGTCTAGCTTGATATTTAAACTATGCGCTGAATAGTTTCTAATGCTAAAAGTATTTCGAATACCCAATTCCAAGCCAGATTTGTATTCAGGTCTAGATCGATATTCATATTCAGCGTTGAATATTCCTTTTACTGAAAACACATCGAATACCATATTGCCAGCCAGTTGGGTATTCAGGTCTAGCTCGATATTCAAACTTCGCATGGAATAATCCCTATATTGAAAATATTTCGAATAGCCAATTCCCAGCCAGCTGGGTTTTATAGGTTTAGCTCGATATTCAAATTCTGCGTTGAATAGACCCTTTGCAAAAGATGTTTCAAATACCCAATTCACAGCCAGCTGATAATTCAGGTCTAGCTCGATATTCAAACTCTTCGCTGAATAGTACCTTTCCAGAATATATTTCGAATACCCAATTCGCAGCCATCTGGTTATTCAGGAATATCTCGATATCCACTATCCGCGTGGAATAGTCTTTATATTAACAATAGTTTGAATACCCAATTTCCAGCCAGCTAGATATTGAAGTCTAGCTCGAAATTTACACTTTGCGTTGAATAGTTCCTATACTATAAATATTTCGAACACCCCATTCCTAGCCATCTATGTATTCACGTCCAGCTCGATATGCAAATTCTGCGTTGAAAAGTCCCTTTACAGAATATATTTCGAATACACAATTCACAGCCAGCTAGTAATTCAGGTCTAGCTCGATATTCAAACTCTGAGCTGAATAGTTCCTATACTAAACTATTTCGAATACCCAATTCCCAGATATCTAGTTATACAAGTCTAGCTCAATATTCAACCTCCGCGCGGAATAGTCCCCATACTGTAAATATTTTGAATACCCAATTTACCTTTACAGAAAATATTTCACATACCCAATTCCCAGCCAGATAAGTTCCGGTCTAGCTCGATTTTCTCACTCAGCGCTGAATATTTCTTATACTAAAATATTTCGCATACCTACGGTATTTAGGTCTTGCTCGATATTCAAATTCTGCGTTGAATAGTCATTTTACTGAATTAAATTTCGAATACCCTATTCCCAGCCAGCTAGGTATTCAGTTCTAGCTCGATATTCAAACTCTGCGCTGAATAGTTCCCATAATAAACTGGGTATTCGGTTGTATCTGGGAATTCGCGAATACTCAATTCCTAGCTCGCTGGGTATTCGATTGTATCTGGATATTGAATACCCAATTCCCAATTCCAAGCTAACATCACAAACCTATTTGAATGGCTGCTCATGATTCCAGCGAGTTTTTTTTTTCAGGAAGTGCAGAACTTAGAACAATTACTCTCAATTTACGACAAACTTTCTCAGAAATCATAAAATGAAATATGGAAACGTTGTACTAATAAAACCCTACGGATTACATTGGGGGGGGGGGGGGGGGGGGGTGCAGTTTATACATATATGAACGATAACTTTTGCTAATCATATTTACATGATCGCTCCTATGTAGAAACATTGACCGAAAAAACTTACAATTTATTAAGAATTGTATTACTTCTGTTTACATTTATACTAGTGCATAAATGTACATGAACATAGGAGTAAATTACTCCCACGCCATTCCGCTTCGATGATTGCATTGTTATATTGAAATTGCAGAGCAGGGCCTTGTTGAATCTGAATTTTTAAACATGCGAGTATTTTAGGTGGTGTTGATTTTTCTATTCTGTGTTTTATGATTGTTGCTTGTTCAATAACTTCAATGCATAGTTTATGAAACTTCCTCAAAATCGACCCTTACACACTTAAATATAATGCCTCACATAGAAACATATTCAAAACGTTCTAATCTGACCTTGACACATCACACCCATTCCATTTTCTTTGTTCTGTTGGAACTGATCTGTTGGTTTTCAAATTTCACACAGACTCAGGTCATATATGCATACAAGTTTTCATTATGTGTGAAAATTCGTACGAATTCCTTATAGATTTATGACTAAAGTTATAAAAAAATATGTACGTACTAACAGGTGTCTCCAAAAATGTGTCCGAAAAATTAACAACACCTACTTGTGACATTTTCATACGAATTCATCACACATGTGACATTCGTATGTGTGAAAATTCCGGTTCAACAGAATCCCTCTTATGATTGTTTAAGACAATTTTAGATTAAAAATACACATTAAATCAAAACCGGATGCGAAATTTTGTTAAAATTTTACACGTGTTCTTTAAGATTTTTTCAATTCCCAATATTGTCTTTTACACATACTTTAACACATTTTTAAGTAGGAAATCTTAAAATGTTCTTACGATTCTGAAGAAAACTGTCCATTGGAAAAAAAGGGACGTAACCGTGATTTGTCTGTTGCTAATCAGAAGGAGGTAACTCGTATTCAATGAGTACTACACGCTGTGGCCGAACAACGGCAGGCAGTTGACAGAACGATTCGGTAACAAGCGGTCGTCAGTCTGACCGCTGGTAGTTTAACATTGATGTTTTGATTTTGTACAGTGTTGTTTATTGGAGTAAACTAGACATTTGTTTAGTAACAAGCAAGATACAGATACTTTACACTTCGTCACTACTAGGGACTGTGAACACACACAATGGATTTAAAGAGTTTGTACATCGATGTTTACATTTTACTTCAGCTGGTAAGTACATGTTGAAAGCCTCTTTATCCGCGATAGAGAGTCTTGTTGTTTTTCACTAAAGTTGAATGATAACACACAGTCTAGCATTAAGTAACAATATCTCTTCGTTACGTCTGTTGTAAAAATATGCAGAACTTAATCAATATGTGGGCTGTTTTCATGCGCTTTTCAACTTCGCACCATGTATGCAACTACATCTGTCTAGTTAAATGTATTCTCCACTAATCGCCAATCCTTATTTGATAAGCTTTAGCCTTTACACATAAAGAGTGCCTACCCAATGTATTTTATTTGATGACTCATTTTAAAACATGTACATTTAAAATGTCTTCTTAATCTTAACGAGATTTGATAACATATTATCTAGGGCACACTAGTTGATAGAGCCATTTTTGAATATACATAAACATAAGGTCAGTCTATGATGTTTAAAGACAATCTTCTTCTACTATATAGATCTATTTATACTATATATATATATATACACACACAAGCAAGGATAACATGCTTCAAGCTATTTTGATTATTCTTTCTACTTATGGCGATCTCAGTCCAATATGCGACCATGATGGCGGATTTTTTTATATAAGTATACCACAGATAGATGTCCTATTAATTGGTCTGAAGTTCCCCCAGATTGTCTTATTTTATACTGTTCTCAATATTCACCAACTGCCTCAATGGCTACTATGCAATACGATTTTATCTATAACTATAACACCTAAATCTGAGAACCTTTAAGCAACAAACTACTGAACATTCTTGCAGATAAATGTATTCATCACATGTACATACCAGCCTATCAGTTAATCTACAGTTAACCATTTAGCCTAATACTTGAACCTTTATAGTGGTGGGGTTATGGGCTGACAACTATGTTGTATTTTTATTTCATACACTTATTTTACGACACTATTATGGCCATTATGTGTAAACGACGAAAATGTAATAAACTATTTTGACGAACAATTTTGTTGTTTCAGAACCCCAAATATATTTTATCTAGAGATATTCTTATGGTAAGCGTGTAACTTGCCTTTCTTTAACACTATTCTTATGACGAGATGCGAGTATATCGCATACCTAATTGCCCAAACGTGAATATCCATTTCTTATCTATTATAAAACAAGTAGCAGGGAAAAGGGAGAGGAGACAGTGGAAGCACAAATGTTTGAGAAGAAAGAAAAGGCAAAAACATGGCTTTAAGTTCCCTGCTGTGTGTTTAGCATTGAAGCTCCTCAGACAATGAAAATCAATACTCCGACACGATCTTACGACACCGCTGCTAGCATAATGTCTGCTGTTTTGGCACTATTTTCTCAGAGAACTCTTCTTTACTGGGTTACGTCGACATGGAACTTGTAAAAAAAAAACATGCTAATAGACTGTATAGGGTACAGACAAGTACTTTATCAGATCATAATCAACGAATGCATTTTTAAAACCTGCCAAACTCAGAATAATTTTATTAGGCAGAGTGTATACTGTACAACGACGCTTACTCGTACGATTTCTCTCCATCCAATGAAACTTATTCCAAACTGCTGATGCCGATCTATTTAATGATTTTCTGTTTATTATTTACCTAAGAACCTATCAAAACATCATTCTGTGCCTTTATTTATATTTATTCCATTATTTTGAATAGCAAGTTAATCAATTGTATCTGTATTTTTGAAGCTGTAGCTTTGCAATATATGTACTAAACTGGAAATAGTTTTTTTCAATCCCTGCATCAAGCCTATAGTATTTGGAGAGGCCATGGTTTCTTTCAGTGATCACTTTCGATGTTACGTGATACATATACATTCCTTTAGGGATTCTGACGCCTCATTTGATTAGTCGTAATGCCCATATATAGACGATTCTAACATAATCATTAGCAAAAATATTTTATCTACATATAATTGCAATAAAAACACATTTTATCAAACATTAAAACATTGTTAGAATAGTCTTCCTTTAGTCCATTGATAAAATGCGTTATTGCCGTTTCAATCAGAGACGATGTATCGTAATGACATTAGTTTGACCGCACACGTGGTTATGGTCGGTAATATGTTCAAACTGCTTTTGGAGCAAAATGTTTTTTTGCAATGTTTCATTGGCAACGTGTATGTGTTTGGGAGTGGTGTGGGGGCGTTGAATTGACATTTTGGAGATGAATCGATTACTTTGCGAGGAGACACAGTTTAAGGCGTTTGTTACATAAAGAAAACAGAAAGCATACCTGCACTAGTTTGTTCCATTGCATGAACACCGCGAGTAGTAAAGTTCACGTAAGTCCTTCATGCCACGGGCGGATCCAGAAATGGGGGGTGGGGGGTATAGTTCAAGATTTATTCAACTTTATAGAAGTAAATACGATTTAGACCAGGAAAGAAATTACTTACTCATCACACATAAGTTATACTTCCTGTTTTAATTAACCAGAAGAAAATGCTTACTTAACCCCTTGATTCATGTCATGTGTTGTTTTTTATAAATAGCTGACTATTATAAACATACTTAGTAAGGTTTCTCCCAATGGAAATTTATGTTTTGGTGTAAAGTGATACTTTCCCCACAAATCTAGGAAATCCGTTTATGTAATTTCCTTTTTCCTGTCTATTTTATTTTTTCTTCCTTGTTTTCTTTTTCGCCTTCGTTCTTGCTTGACATCTCTCGATATCAACCATACTTGCATCCAATCGCGTCATGTACATCTCTCGATATCAACCATACTTGTATCCAATCGCGTCATGTTTATTCTTTTATTTTACTTACTGTTTATTCACCCTTGGTAGTAGTTCATTCTTAAAACATTACATTTTTATCTTTTTATTTGTTTCTTGTTCTGTCTGATATGCTAGTTTTTTTCTCCTTCAATTTATTTCTTTACCATTTATGCTTTGGTCTCTTTCTTTTCTTTCTTATATTATAAACCATCAATTTTGCTATTAACATGTTCACATTTTCGATATATATATTTCTGTATAGCAGTTGTTTTCATATCTTTTCTAGCTTATTTTTATGCTTTTACTTAACAAGTTGACATTATCTCCTTGTTTATAGGAATCATGTTCGATGACGTATATCATATTTAATACAAAAGATTGGTATTATGTATTTGTCACAAAACTGATTCTTTTTTAAGCTGGACCAAGTAGCTGCCAGTTTTACATTACTATATCAAAAAATTGAGAAATGTCTCCGCCCCAAGACTAAATCGCGTAACGAAGGAAACCATGAGTTAACTGTTCAGCCCTGAGTTTCAATTAAATTTTGTTGTTTCTTTTTTAAATATTTTGTTTATCTTTGAAACCCTACCATTTTCTTTTAAACCTGAGTTTTTATTTTACTTCATTTTTCAAATGTCGCCTTTCTTGTTCATGTGTTTTCTGTCTGTTCGTAACGTTCAGAGACATTGATCATAATTTCAGGGTGAGGGGCACCCGTGGCGTCGTGGTAGAGTCGCCGACTTGTGACTCGAAGGCGATGGACTTAATATGGGAAGGTCTTCCAGCTGATCTGCGGTGTGCCAGTGGTTCTAGCCAGACATGTGTCTGGGTTTGCCTTCATCAATACGTAGCTTTAACGATCTAAATGGGTCGCTGCTATGTATTTCTCAAATTAAAAGAAAAAACATAATAATTTCAGTATGGTATACTTGACTGTAAACTGTACAGTGATTTAAAACAATCTCTGTAAGTTACTGAGAAAGTTTGTTGCTCTTATTATCAAACACCTAATAAAAATACGATACAGGCACACATGGAACATATGATAAATTGACCTCGTCGTAGCAAAAAGGCCACTTATCCCAGGACAATTACGCTTTCTTGACAAAATGGACACAAACAGCAAATCATTATTTCTTAAGCTTATTTAGAATTCTTATTGTCTCTTAATTTAGGACAGTTGCTAACTGATCATGTCCTAAACCTTCTCTGAGATCGGTATCCACTCCAAATGCCATTAAGGAAAGCGAAATCCACCTTTATCTTTTGGGGTCATTCAGACATAAGCCAAACCACTCTTCTTTATCATTTTTAATATTTCGGTTTGCATTTCCTGACATCACTGTTTGGCATCATCGGTTTGGGTCTGTAAACGTCCAAATGAGAAAAGTAGTTATAAACATGTTGTTTAAGAAATAGTGTGACAATGAAAGGGAAACAGCATACCACCAAAAACCGATAAAAGTACCCGCGTAGATCTTTAACTATTACAGCATGCCTACGTGCACTATTTGAGTTTTTTAATTGTGACAGGTGTTTAACTTGACATTCACATTAAATCATACATTCCATTAGAAATTGTGTTCGAAATCATGGTGTTATACCATTTTAGTGGTGACTTTCAAAACAAACTAAAATTATAGAAAATATAGAACTAAGTATTGAGAAGGATAACTGATTTGGTCTGTTTTGCAATGTAACATGTCATATAGTATCAAACGATTTCCTTATAGATTTTATGGGGTGACGTAACAGCTTTGGGACGCGATTTTACCTTTTTAACGGTTATGTTTATGCTATTTCAGCAGTAAAATGGCCATATTGATATAAATCTATTATGGTGTTTGGTTTCTTTTGTTTCTACAAACAACAACCACTTAAGCTAAAAACAATCAACTTAAGAACTGTGACAAAATCACAATTATAACCTTACTAATATCAATTGTTGTTTCTAATTTTTATATTACGTGGCTGCACTAATTCGTATGCAAGGGCAGACTGCGCTAATTATCACTTATATAGAAACATTTTAATAGATAGATGTGTAAAATTAGTTCGTCATTCAAGTTTTGTTAGGATTTAAACTTTTGTGTTGTACTGTTTATGACTACTTTGTAGTTTGTGCCTGCACACTTAATACTTATTATTAAAAGTTTAAAAGGTTTAAAAGTATTTAAGTGTAAATTATCGTGTATAATATGTTATGGATTGTTGATAAATGTATTGTTCTCTTAATTAAAAATGAAAATGTGGTCCGAGATATAAGATTCTCAAGATTCATATATGCAACAGCGTTGCGAACACATTTTCTTGTATTGATTGTTCAGTTTACAACATTGTAGTTTTACATTATTTTCCGGCGTCTTTGATGCTCTGCATCAATGTTTTCTTGTTTGTATTTAAATGAATGCGTCATTATTCAGCCAGTCAGTGGTTTGTTCTTGACCGTCGTTAACGCATAACATTATAGGATGCACAATTCTGAGATAAACCATTTTGTTGACAATCAGTTGAAAGTCTTAGCTACGCTTTTGATTTTCCAAACACATAGACACACAACAATATTCATTCTCTAATAACAAGAAATGTTGTGTAATATTATTGTTGTTCCGCAATGTTTTTGCTTTAAACAATTATATTCTTTAGGACCAATTGCGACTAGGTCGTTTTAGTTACTAAAGTTTACGTTTTTTGGCGTAAACTCTACTAATTTCTCAAATAGACATCTTACACAATACCCGGAATAATCAGTGATTTGTCGTGCTTTTATGCACAGATTGTCTTCACTGAAAACACTTCTCTTTTTCTGCTATTGTTAACGATTTAAATACGACCATTTTAACCAGACTGGGCGACTACCTAATCTTATTGCGTACAAATGTAAACAGTTATGCTTTATTACATGTACACGACTATGTTTAGTCATTCAGCGAATCTCTTACGGCCCCGCTAGCATATTGATAAACTATATCGCCCGGAGCATAACGATTGTTCCTACACAAAAGAAGAGCACTGCAAAGGTAAGAAGTGTCAAAATGAAACGAACTATTGTTGTTCACACATACCTGGTACGGGTAAAACCGGAGGTTTAAAACTTTCATCTTTTTTTTTGTTTATCAAATTTTGTCTGCTTGTCCTCGGAAAATTAAGACGTCTTCTGAACGAGACCAGAACACGAAAATACACATACTGAAAATGTTACTTTCCAATAAATACAAAATAATAATAAATAGCACTTTATGAGATCTATTCAGGTAACAATAATTTATTTGGATGCATGAGAGAAAAAAATATTCCAAAATGTCGGATTCCACCTTTTCTTCGTGTTATTCAGGTATTGGCGTTTTCAATATTCGTTATATATGCACACATTCTTTTTAAAAGTAAAGCTGATAATTGTACCGAAACACACTGATTAAAATGGCTAGTTGAGAGATAAACATGTTCACTTATTTTGATTGTTATAGTAGATTAAGTTAGGAAGTAGACTGAATTAGGTAGGAGATTATACTGGGTAGAACTGGGTCACACCGGTTTAGTGGTTAAATTTCTTTCAGAACTGCTGTCTTGGCTGCAATTTATACAGAATAAAAACCTAATTCATAGTCATTAAAATGCTATTTATAGCTGTTCATCTAACAAACCGCGAAGGGTTTCTCAAATTGTATACTATTATATTACTTTTTTGATTGACGTATTAAAGTATAAAAAGCATCGATTGTACGACAAGCTGAGGTGACTATGAGGTCCTGAAGCTTTGACAATGTTGTATTTATGCTTTATTCTTTTTCATTTGAATAATGATGCTTTAAATAAGGAATTTTATATAAATGCAATCGCTTAAAACACATAATAGATTGTCAAAAATCTCTCTAAATGTAAAGTTGGTTAGGCTGACTTCATTTTGTAATAATTTACATATCTACTGCCTATTACGAATATCCCGCATGGTTTGTAACATGCTGCTGCGAGAAGTGTTCGAGAAACATTAGAAAAATAATTATTGATGTAGCTAGCGAGAGTATGGTTTCACGAAATTAACAAGTAGACGAATACAAAATACAGAGAATAAAAACAAGTCTTCCGCGCAGAGAATGCCATCATTATAGAAGTTAATTGTTATGACTTATAGGCGGTATTATGATTCATTATTTAATAAAAATATCAAATGTTGAAACAAAAATATGCGAAAGTTCTAACAGAGTTATCGTCTACTCACCGTTGCAGGCATCTCTTCCTCCTAAAAAAATATATCAAGGGTGATCGCCGCGAATGAAATAGCAATGCTTAGTCAATCATTAGAAAATATTTCGGAAGGGTGTTTAGCATTTACTTTTTATTTTGTTCATATTGTTATATTACACACTGATAATTTATTCAATGCTGTCAATACACAACATAGAAAACTGGACTGTTCGCAATTATACACAAACACTTGTTTCTTCACTAATTCCCACGCTCATTTTACTGCAGCCTTTCCCATCCTTTGTGACTTTCCAGACACCCCTCAGTCACAGGGTGCTAGAGTCAATTTTAAAGTTTAAAGTTAAAGCTTAATTTAACGAAACGGACCTAGTCTCTTGTGTTACCATCTGAACTCGTGCTATACATATCAGAGGGATACAGAGTTTATTTCACGTAGATTTATATTTAAAGACCAGTAACTACAAATTTAATGTATCGTATAGGACATATGAAAATTGAGCACGATGATATAAACGAAACAATCTCGGTACAAATAAACACCCTTAAAGATCGACAAGGACCTAAAAACACAACCAAAGACGGACACCATGGGAACACCTTGTTACTTTACTGTCTACGTGTACAGTTTATGTATTATGACATTTTAATTGTTGATTTGGGTGATAATTTATTAAACAAAACTCGACCTGTATATACTAAACGATTGTATTTTTTATTTTTTTAATTGAAATGTTGGTGGGATGTATAAAGATAAATGGCTATAAACATGTTAAAACCATGCCTCATATATACAGCTTCCTTGTCTACATATGTTCCCTTGTTGAATGCTATGCTAACCATTTTATTATATCTTTTCCGGTTACTTTGATGCTCTGCAAAAATGTTTTGTTCGCTTCACTATAATGGTTGTCATGGTATCAGTCGATGTTTGGAGAGTTGTTTTAATAAATATGAGGTGAAATATGTGCAACAATATCTGAACCCAGTTTGGGGTATTTGTGAATAATTATCGCAGACAATCATACGTAAGTCCTAGCAAAAACTACATTAAACACTATCTCAATTGTTTTTCAGTGCTCATTAAAACCCTCTAAATGTTCATTCCTTTTTTTAAATCTATAAATAACCATGATGGGATTTCTGGTTTAATGAGACATCGACGTCAAAGCGGATGACCCGGACTGTGACATAACGTGATTTTTAATATAAGTGGTCACATGGTTTTCAATAGGTGATGGTTCACTTTTCACATAGGTGTAGGACATCAACATACAGCATATCGCGGGGTCTGTTCATGATACAATACTTTATTAGATTGTTGGAGGGGGTGCGGTGGGGACAATGGTCTAAACTATCGTCTACGTCTTTAATCAAGCTTTTTTCTTTGTTCTTACTATGGGAAATATAGTGCTAGTCGATATGAAGCCGAAAACTACAAAATTGCACCAAACAAAGCAGCTGTTAATGTAAATTTTGTCGGACTACAGCTGAAAGTGTTGCATCGACTGGACGCTATGCACACCACCCCAACCCGCGATGAGATAACAGTCCATACAACTTAAAGGTTATTTTCCCACTCTAGCACGACTGGGAAAACCAACACTAACACACCGATCCTGTAATGAAGAGTAAATTATGTGTCAACTTCTCAGTTGGCATGCAATCTACCATCTCCCAAGCAAATGGCTTACTCAAAGCTACTTACTCTAGTTATATAACATATTTGCTTTTCTTGTTTTGGACACATTTGGTGTAACATCAATTTAAAATCCTTTTAAATGAAAACGCTGCAAGCGCTAGGGTATTTACTGCTTAACTAAAATAGTCACATTTTGACACAGTGTAGATAAACCGTCGTGCATACTTTTTTGTGTTAAATGAACAGCCCCTTCTAGTCTCTATTGACTCTGCTTTCAATGTAGTGGACATTAGCAAAATGTAAAGGGTCCTTAACGGAGATGGATTGACCCTATCACAGGAGAGTATATCACTCGCGTTATACTGGTTTCATCATTCTGTGGTTCGTTTAAAAATTCGAAGTTCACTTGGTGTTGCATTTTATAATCTCATTTGCATTTCTATGTAGTTTAAAAAAGTACACAGACATGTAAACATTTGATGATTTTCTGCTTATGATTTTAACTGTGTGACTCAGTCTTTCGTTTCACATTCGTTCATTGCGAAGCGTACAACTTATTGTCGTCACGCTGGGAAAGGGATATTCGTAAAATGTAAGGTCGGCAGCTTTTGTGTGAAACGGTAACTGTACATGTAGTTACTGCTAAAGCAGTGATTGCAATAAGAGGATATGTCTTTATAAATAAAGATTGATCATATATATATTGTTTATTTGTCTGATACACTTATACTACCCTTACTGGTTACGTCACGCCACGCTTCATTGCGGAGACTAGACTGATGACCTTCCTCAAAAGGTTCACAAATAATTTTTTGTTTTTGTTTTATGTAGTCTTTTTGGTACACTCATTTTAACATAAAATTTTAATATAAACGTCAACATTAAAGGCAATCTGGTACGTTGAATGTCTGCAGAAATAAGTAGTGTTTTCATGTGTACTACTTTCTGGAGTATGAGGGCACCGTATAGTTCAATCTATGTGTCTCCAATTTGTAGCTTTCGTTCTTTTCTACGGGTTGCGACGCCGTCTTAAAAAATTTTTCTTAGAAATATGCACTGGCACAGCTGTCATTTACCATTGGTTTCAAGACTTATATTTAACAAAAAAGTCGTTAAAAGACAGTAAATATAGCCGGCCCAAGTGGCGTCGGCGCCGAACACGGGGGAGCTCCGAGTTTAAACCCATGCCGCGACATACCAAGGCCGAAAATGGTCTGCTCCCTTGCTTACGCTTAACTGAATTAATTCCACCATTAGTTTGTCCGATGTCAGGAATTTGTGACTCGGTTACGGCATGCTTTTCACAGTGAAGATGCAGCGCTGTATTTATGCACTATTGCGGGCTACATTAGAAAAGAATCCAAATATCAGTGTTCACATGTCATGAGGATTGAGAGGAAACTATTTTAAACCCCAGATTTGTAAGGCGATAATAATGTACGTTGTCATGTAACTACATTGTATTTGTGTACACAATTCTGAAGAACTGCTAAAACATTAGAATATTACTGAAAATTTAATCATTTAATCAGGTTCACGACATAGTAGTCTTCTGAATGTTATCTATTAAATTATTTAATATACTAAATAAATTAGCCAACATTGAGCAAATATAGTAGTCCACCGTGTTTTGTGCTGCTTTCAGATAATGTGAAAACTTTCGCTTACGTCGTTTTATTTGTCCATTATATATATCTATGTATATATATACACACATGTATACATATATATATAGTGCTTAACATTAAGAATAAAACATACCGAATTGCCATCAGTATACAAGTCTAGTAATAGTAATTTTCACGTAAAGGGAAATAAGCCATTTATATGATAATCATTAGTGCTTTACATTTACTGTATAGTTTACTTTTAATATGAATTACGACATTGCCGAAACATCTACGTCATTCTTTTCGTGCCGAGAGCGTAGAAATTGTTTGAACACGCTATGCAATACTGCAATGAATACATATTATCGCGCGGCAATAACACAACAGTTGGAGACTCGTGAATATGTGTGTACTAAATTATGTGACATCAGGTAAAAGGAAACAGAAATTATATAATGTATACAACCAATATTATAATAAACATCTTTAAAGACATTTAATCAAAGCGATCTGGTCTTACTTGAAGAGTATTTTCTCAGTTGAGATTTTAAACCGCTCATCCTTTCTTGAGCTTTCAAGCCTGTGTTTGACTCGACTTGTTAACAACAATACATAGGCAGAATGAAAGCGCTGAAACTAGTGAAAGCTCAAGATGTTCAATATTTCGGAAAAGTAGCCACATTTGGAGACAATTAAAGCCTGTGTGGATTAACATAGTTTTTGTGTTAGATATACCGTTAGATATACAACTCCGTGTTCGATGCAGTGGACATATGATAATCAGAAGGTTAATGGTCGAGAACCAAGAAATATATATATATATATATATATATGTTCTAGAACTGGGGTCTGATCACATGTATTATTGCTATTATTATTGTATTTATTGTTGCTTTTTTCGGGGCGGGGTGATATGTGCAAATATCGACAAATCAATCAACTGTCGCTTGTTCGGTATTTTTGGAGAAGTCATGAGTTCGCTCGGTGCACATCAACGAAGTGTCACCCTGCCATAACACAGACATAATGTCGTTGACATTGTACTAACATACTAAGTTGATAAGGTCGTCAGAGGAAAACACAATTAATTGGTTAAAAAGGTTGACCAAGTTGGAATGACCACTTGTCGACAAATAATGCTTATACCCCGAGGCCCCGCAGGTAGTAGTGTATGGGGGTCAAATCAAGTGCAGTCCGAACCAGACAGGACACTCGACAGATAAGAATCTTTCCCTGCCAGACCCACATTGATCAGCTCCAGGCAAGTAGTAAAGATCAAGATCAACCAACTCTTTAACCTGCTGCTGTCGAGTGACTTACAGTATGTCTAGGTATTTGGCAATTACTTGTCAGCAAACTTATAAGCACAAGAACAGGCACAAGAACAGGCACAAGAACATAATCAGGTTAAGGTTTAATATAACCATTTGGACTCCAACATGTAACGCTTTGTTACATCCCAGCTTTCTTGTGAACATCACCGAACATCTGATCCGGGTGCATGGTCATGGACGTGCTGTTCGTCTTAAGATTGCATTGTCTTTAGCTTGGAAATATCACAGCGGCGCATCTTTTTTAGCAACTATTTAAGCCGTGTTAACACCGACTTTGTATATCTCCAATCTGCAGGTGCGGTAATGTACGCAAATTATGGACAAGACACTGGCTGTGCCGATAGCATTGGGTAGTGAATGAAGCAATAATTTATATATTAATTTAGTGAAGATAGCAAAACTGTGGTCAATTCGCTTTAACCATAATAGCCTTTAGATGATCTCATTGTTTGATTATGCTGGTTTATTGCTTGTTTATGTCAAATACACGAACGCTAAATATACACTGCATGACAACCTTGCGTGAAATATACTTTCAGAAATATACATTGCAGAGTGACTTTAGAAATTTTCTTCCTCAACTGTTAGCAGTGCTGCACCAGGATTTTAAGAGTGTTATTCTTAAATGAGTTAAATAAAAGATAGGTTACATTTTTACATGGATTGTTTGATACATTTCGACATGCAATACAAATGGTGCAACATATGTTATGTTCATGTGAAGGCCGATTGTTGGAACATTTTTTCAGTTCACTTATTAGAAAACAGTTACAATAACGTTCTCACCTCGGCAGCCAAAACAATAAGGAGAAGTAAGTAACACACGAGATTTATCTAAATGAATAAGGTGTGCAAACAATGTTTGATCTACAATAAGTATGTGACCAAAGCCGGACGTATTTAGATATAACAAGTATATTAATTTAACAATAACACCCTAAAAGTATTACATTTCAAAAGACTCCAACATGCCAACATGATGACACGTGTGTAATTAATTCCATGTACATGTAGTACAATAGCTAACATTGTTTTAGATTTTAAAAAACACACGCTTATTTATGTTCGGATCCCCTCCCTAACAGAAATTCCTAGAAAAATACACATAACTGCCGTGTACATGTTCCTTAAGAACTCATAATGCAAAATCATGAGGTAAACAATAGACAATATAATAAATATTATTTACAAGTTTAAAACAACAAAGATATCAAATCAAATAAATATAAAACCGAAATATATATATATATCTGTAATAATAACAGCTATCAAAAAAGGGGATCGAATGATTGTCTATTTTATGCTCAAATTATATACAAAAGAAGACGATATCCGCAAATATTCTAATTACTATTTCTTACTTTCAATACTCGGATTTGTCACTTTAAATGTCATTTTGTAAATTGCAACAGAGCACATGCTAAATACCACCATCTAATTACATACTAACTTTTATATATCACATGAAAATGTTCACATTTCAACATTACATTTGAACAATTTCACATTTCCCGCATATACAATTTACATGTTACAAATCGCGGGGCGAAAATCATGAATACTTTTTTACATTTCTAGAATCTAATTTACAAGTTACTTATCTGGAGGCGCAAATCTCTAATGTATAATATAGTGTACTGCATAACACCAGTTCAACATTAGGACGCAAGGGGGCGCTTCTTACACGGGAATGTCCATCTATAAATAGAATGTACCGCTTGAATTGTTCCATTCGTGTGTGTACTTTCAAGTTGAAAGTTTCTTGCGACAGAATCAGACACTTGTATTATTTATTTGTGCTATACAATTTTAGGGATATTATTCTGTACTCAACTACTGATCATAATATGACCACGTATATATATATATATATATATACATGTATATTTGTGATTATAGAAGATTAAGTGATAATTTAGTGTTAGTGGTACATTAGGAAAAATGCGTGATACATGCATTTATAATCATTCGACATGTACCGTAGACATGCACCAATAAAAGTTGGTCCATATTTACACGTCTCTACCTTTTCCTCAAACTTGAATTGTTTTAAATGCTGTTCGTATATTTTTATCTCTCAGGTCTGACAGTATCTACAAACACACCCCGCGCCACCCCTATTTTCAACCTCTATGGTCCCACCCTCTTTCATTTAACTGCATATATCCTGATTTAACCGAAGTGATCCGAGCTGGCAAAAATCCTTTAACGGTACACAGTATTGAGTTCGATCCCAAGACATCCCCCGTAATCAATATGGTAATGGTATGGTAATTAGGTGCTCTACCCAGGTAGGGCAGAAAGCTTTTAACCTTCCTTATTTTTAGCCAGGTATCAACTGGACAGCACCACCAGTACCTAGTTTCTGCTACACAGGGTTCTCTGAAGAACCCCTTCTGACGCCACTAAATAAGGCTGGAAAATTCCTATTACCGAGGGCGGGGGTCGAATCCAAGACCTCTTGCTCTTGAGGTAGGTGCTCTAGCAACTGAGCTACATGGGCACCTGACTCTGGGGAAAGCATTGTCACTTCATCACGCATTCCTGTTGATGTAGTTTAATTCCAGTTCATTTTTAACAAATCCGAATGTGAATGGGACAATATGTTCTTCTGGAAACGTCCGATACGTATATTAAATTGGATTGAATATAGTTTTAAGAAAACAAAGATTTACATGGTAAAATTACTTAGAATTTTAATATATACATAAATATCAGCGGTATACTGTATGTATGGTACCTGAACATCAGTGGTACACTGTCTGTATTGTACCTTGATATCAGCGGTACACGGTCTGTATGGTACCTGGACATCAGCGGTAAACTGTATGTATGGTACCTGGACATCAGCGGTAAACTGTCTGTATGGTACCTGGACATCAGCGGTAAACTGTCTGTATGGTACCTGGACATCAGCGGTAAACTGTCTGTATGGTACCTGGACATCAGCGGTAAACTGTCTGTATGGTACCTGGACATCAGCGGTAAACTGTCTGTATGGTACCTGGACATCAGCGGTACACTGTATGCATGGTACCTGGACATCAGCGGTAAACTGTCTGTATGGTACCTGGACATCAGCGGTAAACTGTCTGTATGGTACCTGGACATCAGCGGTAAACTGTCTGTATGGTACCTGGACATCAGCGGTACACTGTCTGTATGGTACCTGGACATCAGCGGTAAACTGTCTGTATGGTACCTGGACATCAGCGGTAAACTGTATGTATGGTACCTGGACATCAGCGGTAAACTGTCTGTATGGTACCTGGACATCAGCGGTACACTGTCTGTATAGTACCTTGATATCAGCGGTAAACTGTCTGTATGGTACCTTGACATCAGCGGTAAACTGTCTGTATGGTACCTTGATATCAGCGGTAAACTGTCTGTATGGTACCTTGATATCAGCGGTAAACTGTCTGTATGGTACCTGGACATCAGCGGTAAACTGTCTGTATGGTACCTTGACATCAGCGGTACACTGTCTGTATGGTACCTTGATATCAGCGGTAAACTGTCTGTATGGTACCTTGACATCAGCGGTAAACTGTCTGTATGGTACCTGGACATCAGCGGTAAACTGTCTGTATGGTACCTTTATCTCAGCGGTAAACTGTCTGTATGGTACCTTGATATCAGCGGTAAACTGTCTGTATGGTACCTGGACATCAGCGGTAAACTGTCTGTATGGTACCTTGACATCAGCGGTACACTGTCTGTATAGTACCTTGATATCAGCGGTAAACTGTCTGTATGGTACCTTGACATCAGCGGTAAACTGTCTGTATGGTACCTTGATATCAGCGGTACACTGTATGTATGGTACCTGGACATCAGCGGTAAACTGTCTGTATGGTACCTGGACATCAGCGGTAAACTGTATGTTTGGTACCTGGACATCAGCGGTAAACTGTCTGTATGGTAACTTGACATCAGCGGTACAATGTCTGTATAGTACCTTGATATCAGCGGTAAACTGTCTGTATGGTACCTTGAAATCAGCGGTACACTGTCTGTATAGTACCTTGATATCAGCGGTAAACTGTCTGTATGGTACCTGGACATCAGCGGTAAACTGTCTGTATGGTACATGGACATCAGCGGTAAACTGTCTGTATGGTACCTGGACATCAGCGGTAAACTGTCTGTATGGTACCTGGACATCAGCGGTAAACTGTCTGTATTGTACCTTGATATCAGCGGTAAACTGTCTGTATGGTACCTGGACATCAGCGGTAAACTGTCTGTATGGTACCTGGACATCAGCGGTACAATGTCTGTATGGTACCTGGACATCAGCGGTACACTGTCTGTATAGTACCTTGACATCAGTGGTAAACTGTCTGTTTGGTACATGGACATTAGCGATACAATGTCTGTATGGTACCTGGACATCAGCGGTACAATGTCTGTATGGTATCTGGACATCAGCGGTACACTGTCTGTATAGTACCTGGACATCAGTGGTAAACTGTCTGTATGGTACATGGACATCAGCGGTAAACAGTCTGTATGGTACCTTGACATCAGCGGTAAACTGTCTGTATGGTACCTTGATATCAGCGGTAAACTGTCTGTATGGTACCTGGACATCAGCGTTAAACTGTCTGTATGGTACCTGGACATCAGCGGTAAACTGTCTGTATGGTACCTGGACATCAGCGGTAAACTGTCTCTATGGTACCTTGATATCAGCGGTAAACTGTCTGTATGGTACCTGGACATCAGCGGTAAACTGTCTGTATAGTACCTTGACATCAGCGGTACACTGTCTGTATGGTACCTTGACATCAGCGGTAAACTGTCTGTATGGTACCTTGATATCAACGGTTAACTGTCTGTATGGTACCTGGACATCAGCGGTAAACTGTCTGTATGGTACCTTGACATCAGCGGTAAACTGTCTGTATGGTACCTTGATCAGCGGTAAACTGTCTGTATGGTACCTGGACATCAGCGGTAAACTGTCTGTATGTACCTTGACATCAGCGGTACAACTGTCTGTATGTACCTGGATATCAGCGGTAACTGTCTGTATGGTACCTTGACAAGCGGTAAACTGTCTGTATGGTACCTGATATCAGCGGTACACTGTCTGTATGGTACCTGGACATCAGCGGTAAACTGTCTGTATGGTACCTGGACATCAGCGGTAAAATGTCTGTTGGTACCTGGACATCAGCGGTAAACTGTCTGTATGGTACCTGACATCAGCGGTACACTCTGTATAGTACCTTGTATCAGCGGTAAACTGTCTGTATGGTACCTGGACATCAGCGGTAACTGTCTGTATGTACCTGATATCAGCGGTAAACTGTCTGTATGGTACCTGGACATCAGCGGTAAACTGTCTGTATGTACATGGACATCAGCGGTAAACTGTCTGTATGGTACCTGGACATCAGCGGTTAAACTGTCTGTATGGTACCTGGACATCAGCGGTACAATGTCTGTATGGTACCTGGACATCAGCGGTACACTGTCTGTATAGTACCTTGACATCAGTGGTAAACTGTCTGTATGGTACTTGGACATTAGCGATACGATGTCTGTATGGTACCTGGACATCAGCGGTACAATGTCTGTATGGTATCTGGACATCAGCGGTACACTGTCTGTATAGTACCTTGACATCAGTGGTAAACTGTCTGTATGGTACGTGGACATCAGCGGTACAATGTCTGTACGGTACCTGGACATCAGCGGTACAATGTGTGTATGGTACCTGGACATCAGCGGAAGACTGTCTGTATTGTACCTTGACATCAGCGGTACACTGTCTGTATGGTACCTGACATCAGTGGTAAAGTCTGTGTGGCACCTGGACATCAGCGGTACAATGTCTGTATGGTACCTTGACATCAGCGGTACAATGTCTGTATGGTACCTTGACATCAGTGGTAAACTGTCTGTATGGTACCGCGACATCAGCGGTACACTGTCTGTACGGTACATGACATCATCGGTACACTGTCAGTATCGTACCAGGACATCAGCGATACACTGTCTGTATTGGCACTGACATCAGCGGCACTGTCTGTATGAACCTGGACATCAGCGATACACTGTCTGTGTGGTACCTGGACATCACGGTACAATGTCTGTATGGTCCCTGACATCAGCGGTACAATGTCTGTATGTACCTGGACATCAGCGGTAAACTGTCTGTATGGTACCGGACATCAGCGGTACAATGTCTGTACGGTACCTTGACATCATCGGTACACTGTCAGTATCGTACCTGGACATCAGCGATACACTGTCTGTGTGGCACCTGAAGATCAGCGATGCACTGTCTGTATAGGACCTGGACATCAACGATACACTGTCTGTATGGCACCTGGACATCAGCGATACACTGTCTGTATGGTCCCTGGACAACAGCGGTACACTGTCTGTATGGCACCTGGACATCAGCGGTTGAATGTCTTTATGGTACCTGGACATCACCGGTACAATGTCTGTATGGTCCCTGGACATCAGCGGTACAATGTCTGTATGGTACCTGGACATCAGCGGTAAACTGTCTGTATGGCACCTGGACATCAGCGGTACAATGTCTGTATGGCACCTGGACATCAGCGGTACAATGTCTGTATGGTACATGGACATCAGCGGTACACTGTCTGTATGGTCCCTGGACATCAGCGGTACACTGTCTGTATGGCACCTGGACATCAGCGATACACTGTCTGTAGGGCACCTGGCCATCAGCGATACACTGTCTGTATGGTCCCTTGACAACAGCGGTACACTGTCTGTATGGTACCTGGACATCAGCGGTACACTGTCTGTATGGTCCCTGGACAACAGCGGTACACTGTCTGTATGGTCCCTGGACATCAGCGGTACACTGTCTGTATGGCACCTGGACATCAGCGATACACTGTCTGTATGGCACCTGGACATCAGAGGTACACTGTCTGTATGGTACATGGATAGTAGCGGTACATTGTCTGTATGGTACATGGACATCAGCGGTACACTGTCTGTATAGTACATGGACATCAGCGGTACACTGTCTGTATAGTACATGGACATCAGCGGTACACTGTCTGTATGGTACCTGGACATCAGCGGTACACTGTCTGCACAGTACATGGACGTCATTGATACAATGTCTGCACAGTACATGGACATAAGCGGTACACTGTCTGTATGGTACCAAGACTTCAGCGGTACACTATCTGTATGGTACCAAGACTTCAGCGGTACACTGTCTGTATGGTACCAAGACTTCAGCGGTACACTGTCTGCTCGATACCTGGACATCAGCGGCAAGTCTTCAGTTTCAAAAATCTATACATGCTTGTTTCTTTATCTACACTACTTCTTACAAGGCATGACGACTATGCCATGCATCGCAATCATTCGTGCTTCCGACATTCTTTCTCATAACTCGCAAGCGACACCGCAAAAAAAAATTATCGCCACACTTTCGTCTAAAATATAATCGTTCTTTGTAGTGGCAATTAAAAAGGACGAGCCGTAACGTCCGCGATATACCGTACCTGTATAATGTGTTTATAATTTATACGAGCACTTACATATTACAAATATTCTTATTGTTTTAAATAGTTAAATCAGTTTTAATCCCAGCTTAGAATATATAAAGAAACGGCCCGGCGTACGCCACTTTACGGGCCACACCCCACCCCGCTTAAATTCCCTGGACCATACAAAAGCTTGTATGCAACTTAAGCTGTTATAAGCTAGGAAAATCGAGATCAATTTCGGTGCACTCAGAAAAAAATGTTCGTAGCATCGCAAAATACTGTCATCCCAGTTTTACCCCAGAACATTAGTTTGACTTAAAACCAAAACATAACGTTTTAAATATAGTTGAATATAGTTTTCGTTTTCTCGAAGACGCTATCAGTCAACGCTATGTTCACTCGAGAAATTGATTAATGTTTGCACAAAACGCTCACGTAACGCATAAACTGCTAGATACTATTAAGATTTAAGTACAATGAAATTTATTTTATTGAGGTATTTATATTAATCAAGGCTGTATAATAGCCTATAATAGAAGAATCTATGCTTATAAATAAAACGCCTTTTGGCGAAAACGTCCCTACACTGACATCAATTACGGTTGTTTGACGGAAAAGACCGAACCATCTTAACACAATTTTTCGCCAAGTAGCAAGGTTTATTTCCTGAAATAAACTTCAAAAATGGCATTGAAAGATCGCAAAAGCGTCTGTATCACATTCTACGTAAAATGTGCATATAAACTATTTTTCAATTGCTAACAACTGTAAGTTTTAGTTTAATCGTGACATGATGCCTAAATGTGTTTACGGATTATCCCGACTTTGTGCAATAGGCCACCTTCGTCCTGGCCTTATCGGTAGCATGTTGATTGTTCCAAAAATATATTCAGTTACCTTGTCTAGAGCAAACCCCCAGTTCGCTTAATGTCTTATTGGACAAGCATGTGTAATCAATGTCACACGCCGCCGGTGAGTCTGAAATAAGTTAATCTCGCGATGTCAGTATACTACATACGTCACTATGGCTTGCTGCGGCATAAAGCTATTGTTTCAGAAAATGCGTTTTAATTTAAGTCATTATTAGAATATATCAATAAACACAGTTTATTAATGTAATGGTGGGTGGTAGGACCTTATCTGTAGATAAGCGAATCTGAAATAATAAATCTTACTGAGAAAGAGGGACCAAAAGTAAGTTTAATATTTATTTGAAAGTTTTTTAGAGTTTATGTATGTAAACACAAGCTAAGTTTGATTAAAGTCAAACTCCCGCAAAACGATGTAATCGGTAATCGGTACAAAACAATTCCATTATTTTAACATTTATTTTTACCTTTATCGCGCAATAAATATTATCAAGTTATTTTTTAAATAAAATAAGTGTCCGCTTAAAGCTGTACTCGTATATCCGAAATAGTGTAATTGGAGTTGAACAGTTCAAAACAAGAAATATTTGGCACAGTAGATTGAACAAACCAATGAAGACTGGCCCATCTCTACAGCTTACTTGAATACACATTACTGTAAAACGCCGATTAAAAGCAGTCAATAGCAAAATATATATGTAGATTATGTTGCCTTGACATCAGCGGTACACAAGTTATTTGTAAACATTTTGTCTACACAATATATGATAAAACTGCGTACAACGTAAAATGTGTTAAGCGTTGGTGGCGCAGTGGTAGAACATTGGATTACAATGTGCAAGGTTTCACAGACCATCTAAAACCGTTTTACAGTATGTATAAATCCACATACCAACTAAAACCGTTATACGGTATGTAATGATACACAGACCATCTAAAGCCGTTATACAGTATGTATTAATCCACAGACCATCTAAAGCCGTTATGCAGTATGTATTAATCCACAGACCATCTACAGCCGGTATACAGTATGTATTAATCCACAGATAAACTAAAACCATTATACAGAATGTATAAATCCACAGACCATCTAAAACCGTTATACAGTATGTATTAATCCACAGATCATCTAAAACCGTTATACAGTATGTATTAATCCACAGACCATCTAAAACCGTTATACAGTATGTATTAATCCACAGACCATCTAAAACCGTTATACAGTATGTATTAATCCACAGACCATCTAAAACCGTTATACAGTATGTATTTATCCACAGACCATCTAAAACCATTATACAGAATGTATTAATCCACAGACCATCTAAAACCATTATACAGTATGTATAAATCCACAGACGATCTAAAGCCGTTTTACAGTATGTATTAATCCACAGACCATCTAAAACCGTTATACAGTATGTATTAATCCACAGACCATCTAAAACCGTTATACAGTATGTATTAATCCACAGACGATCTAAAGCCGTTATACAGTATGTATTAATCCACAGACCATCTAAAACCGTTATACAGTATGTATTAATCCACAGACCATCTAAAACCGTTATACAGTATGTATTTATCCACAGACCATCTAAAACCGTTATACAGTATGTATTAATCCACAGACCATCTAAAGCCGTTATACAGTATGTATTAATCCACAGACCATCTAAAACCGTTATACAGTATGTATTAATCCACAGACCATCTAAAGCCGTTATACAGTATGTATTAATCCACAGACCATCTAAAACCGTTATACAGTATGTATTAATCCACAGACCATCTAAAGCCGTTATACAGTATGTATTAATCTACAGACCATCTAAAGCCGTTATGCAGTATGTATTTATCCACAGACCATCTAAAGCCGTTATACAGTATGTATTAATCCACAGACCATCTAAAGCCGTTATACAGAATGTATAAATCCACAGACGATCTAAAGCCGTTATACGGTATGTATTAATCCACAGACCATCTAAAACCGTTATACAGTATGTATTAATCCACAGACCATCTAAAACCGTTATACAGTATGTATTAATCCACAGACCATCTAAAGCCGTTATACAGTATGTATTCATCCACAGATAAACTAAAACCATTATACAGAATGTATAAATCCACAGACCATCTAAAACCGTTATACAGTATGTATTAATCCACAGATCATCTAAAACCGTTATACAGTATGTATTAATCCACAGATAAACTACAACCGTTATACAGTATGTATTAATCCACATATCGTCTAAAACCGTTATACAGTATGTATTAATCCACAGACCGTCTAAAACACTTATACAGTATGTTTTAATCCACAGATCATCTAAAACCGCTACACAGAATGCATAAATCCACAGGCCGTCTAAAAACGTTATAGAGAATCTATTAATCCACAGAACATCTAAAACCGTTATACAGAATGTGTTAATCCACAGACCGTGTAATGTCGTTATACAGAATGACAATCGTTCCAGGCATGCTTCAAATGTTAACAATATAATTGTTATCTGTTTAAATAAGAAGTCCAAGTGATTATGTTGTGTAATACAGGTATACATGAATTGCAGGAACGAGTGTTTCAATGACTATGCAAAACCTACAATGTCGAGATATTTGTAAATCCCTCGCGAATATCACTTCTTCAGGCGGTTCTGGAACAGGCTATGTAATGACTGAGGTCATTAGTATCAGCATATCGGTCTAAAGCTACCTCACGTGTTCGGAAAAAAGGTCGCACTTGGGATTTTTAGAATCGGACTACAGGGGTGTAACAGTTGGCACCCGCTCCTCGATTGTTTTTGTACATTCGATTTACCACGGAATAATTTTGAGTAATGTTTACACACTTGTCATCACTCATGGGCTCAAACCTCCCAAACAACGCTTTCCAGTGCACCGGTTTATTCTTTATTTACGAGAAATTATTCAAATTCCTTTTACTGTTAGTATAACCCATATATATTTTCTAATACGATCAATCACAGGGGCTAAATCGTAAGTGATGATTTTGTCTTAACTTTTCCGCTCATGGTGGACAATGAAAGTTTATACGTGATCCGTGTGGTCTGTTTAAACATTCGCACCGTTTAGACGATCTTACATGTTAATTAATGCGCAAGATTAGACTACAGGTAGAGATTGTAATCCAAAGTTTTCATATAATTTCAGGAAGTGTCTTTATTATATGCATATCCGCACCATAAATCCACACAACAGTCATAAAGTAAGCACAAAACAAGATGGTTAAGGTACGAGATGATGGTTGCTGACATCTCGTTGTGTGTGTGTGTGTGTGTGTGAGAGAGAGAGAGAGAGAGAGAGAGAGAGAGAGAGAGAGAGAGAGAGAGAGAGAGAGAGAGAGAGAGAGAGTGTGTGTGCGTGTATGTCAGGCGTGGATGTACTGCTGGCTATTACATGACAACTGTAGGGGACTGAAGGGGAACAAAACCTGTGTTTAATGTTTTATTACTGTTTGAGAAATTGTTACACAGCCATTATTACGTCAAAACAAAAGAAAGCAAGACAGCAATGCATTTAGGGATATCCTGAATATTCATGGTAATCTAATCTGATTATGGCTATTTCGCTAACATACAGAATGTAGTGGTATAAAACTTACGCTTGAGTTTAGTCTAAATGTAGGTTTTATAATGAGCCCGAGAGAGTTTATGTTTGTTTTAAGTGTAATATATGTATTGTGTTTTGATACAAGGAACACATGGATCGCGTGTATAGAACCATTTGATTGGGGGTAATCGGGCGGATAAGGATTGACATTTTTATGTTATTAGGAGAGAATATATTTTCGTGTAATTATGCTCTTCAACAGTTCATTAAAACCCGACAATTAATGCACGAACTAAAACATGATATCTTTATAATGTGTAAGATACCATTTACTTATACCATTGTCAAATATATCTTGAAATAACATTAATTTCTATAAATATCGAAATTGCCACAGTTGCTCTTTCATAAAATTCACCACCGTCATATTGGCCTTTGCTCATAGCGCACAATGGTGCGATTGACTCAGTACAACAAAACTGGGAGTTCAGTGGCTTCTGACTGACTGTAGATGATCAATCACCTGGCTTCTTTTGGTGTTTATTTTAATGTAATAATTTAACGGGTTTAAAAGGTCGTGTGTGTAATTGTTATCATAGATTTAAACAAGCTTTTTGTATACTAATGCGTATTGTTATGTGTCCGTTCCGAGATCAATTCAAATTGTTGTAT
Source organism: Sinonovacula constricta (assembly GCA_007844125.1). NCBI lineage: Eukaryota > Metazoa > Mollusca > Bivalvia > Cardiida > Solecurtidae > Sinonovacula > Sinonovacula constricta. Next base: position 47,158,546 of record CM017568.1, on the reverse strand, counting down.
TATGTATCAAACATAATCTTTATTTTAAGCTTCATTCTTCAAGGTATCGTCCGACATGTTAGTGTCATTTTTGTTGCTTCCATTTATCACAAACTGAACTGCTTTAGGTAATTAAACATTTCTGGTCAACTAATGAAAATACTCCTTTAAGCGTATGCAAAGACCTGTTATCTTGTTTACACATCGTCGTATAACAAACGCCACCGGCAAATGGGCTGATTTAAACCTGGCTCGTCATGTGACTTCATGTTGTATGTCGTGCGGACCGTTGTATTATCCTGCACATATGAGCGTGACTGAAGTGTAATAAAGATTAAAGCAAAATTTTATACACAGTATTTCATTCTTCATTAACCAAGTAAGGATATACAGCGGTAATTTGGTGGGGGTATACCCCAACCCATGGCCTCTATTATAGGACCACCTAAAGACCAATAATTTAATTAAGCTTTTGTGGCATTCAACTAGTAAAACTCAGTTACAATAGATAATGTTCTGCGCAGGTTATGAATGTACATCTAATATATGTATATAATAACGTAATCAAGATAAACCAACACCTATATAAATCCCGGATGACGTGGATACTTCATTAATGTATGCACAGTGTGCGCTATGAGTCACGGACTAACAACTTCCCGTACAAAAACTCTCAACACCTTTTTTGGAAGGGCCTTACAAAAATCCACCCTTCACTTTTCATAGCCAGATCAAAACTCTCCGCGAATTTGTCTCCGTTCCTTGTGACACTGAAGACATGACAAACAAGTGCTTTTCTGAAGCATCGTACTTTCTTTTTCTTTAATGTGATGGTATTATTTATGCTCCGTTGGAACAACTTACATTCTACGTTCACATAAAGGTAATGGGAAGAGGACAGTCAGGTTTTTTTTACACAAAAGTGGATTACATGTTGATGAAACAGTGAGAGTATGAAGTCACAGCTTTGTTTCACCGTTTGTTTGTTGTTGTGTTTTCGTTTTTTGTCCGGGAAGGTTTTTGTCCAGAAACCGGGCGCTGGGGCTATTCACTTGCAGTGCGTCGCTTTAGCTATTTAACTAAAACTTGATGATCAAAGACAGCAAGGAGTTTTTATACCTGGGCAAAGAGGCGTCTGCATAAGTTGACTCTTCCTGACTGCAATTTCCACGCCTATTTGTGTGTGCTTGGTAATACGTGTCAAACGACGTTGCGCACGTACTTTGCTAATATTGTTTTTGTTTGAGCATGTTTAAAACACACGTTAGTGATTGTATTTGCTATATTGTAGATATGCTATATTGTAGATCAGAAAAACAACAACATACACACAACAAAACAACAAAGCTAAATCTATAGGACGTTAACATATATGATCATATTTAGTGCATAGACAGTCTTTATGTCTACCACTTTTAAAGTAAATCAATACAGGTAAAGATTTTTTTCTACAAATCAAGCAGAGGTCGCTGTATAGAAAAACACTTTCCTTATGTGAAATAAATCAGCCCAAACCATTAAACCTATTCAAACATCAGCACAGTTGTATGGACTTATTTGTAGCTTTATTCTGGTGCAAAATTGACGAAGTTCATTGTTTTCGTGCTCGTGGAAAAGCATAGAATTATTTCTGTAAAATTGTTTATCTTAAAGAAAATACATTTGAACTTAAATCGCGAAGACAGTTTAGAACCTTACACAATGATGACTGTTCTTAACTGTGCGAATTTAAAAACTAATCGTAAATGGTAAAACAATAATGAATAAATCACATTTTGTGAGTGGGCTTTCTTATTGGGCTATAGGATGGAAGCCTTGCATTTCTACTTGACGGAAACTGTTGAGTAAGTAATTGGTCATGTAGGAGGGTTTTTTATTGCCTCACCTTGGCAAAAGTGTCATGGGTAGTAATTAAGTTAGTTTATGCAAATGTCTGTCTGTCATGAATGATATGAAACGAAATCTGTGCTTTACAACAGCAAGTGAAGCGCTAAATAGTGCAACGGAAAGTTGTACTGAAACATACACGAGAATACAAGAAAAGTCGTTGATGCGAAGCATCATAGGCGACGCAAAATGTTGAAGAGATAAAGAGATTAAAGCAATATGGAAGTAAAGACACTTGAAACAGTATGGTTTTTATTTGAAAGTTTTAAGTATACTATATATCTCGAGAAAAAAGTCTGTATAACTTATATTCTTGAAACCATAGAATGGTTTAAAATAAAATATAAAAAACGACACCATTTAATAGGGTTTCCAAGATATATATGTAGATGTTACATACATAGAAAATATTGTTCAGACCGTATTTTTCTGAACGTGGTATGCTATTGTTGTTTTCTTCTCAGTATCTTATTGTTGTTGTGACTTTTTTCAAACTTATTTTGAAAGTTACAGACACACAAAAATAAAAATATAAAAATAGAACGCAGTTTATCGAATAAGGACCCGTATTTGATCAGGTTTAGAATAATCCACAAACAAACTTTTACCATGTGCACATTTCAGTGAGCATTCCATATATAGGCGCCGCGCTCCAGCGCGTCGCCAATAAGAACATGCATGCACATTTCCAGTGAGAAGCTGTAATGCAAAAAAAGCACTCCTTAACTGGAAGTACCGAAAATGGTTTAGGGTTGTCTGACTGTTCTGTCTCTTTGAAGTCAGTACTTAATATTGATGTCACCCGTGTTGCAAAAACATCGGTACAAAAACTTAAATTTCCAAACGTCTGCCCTGCGATGATAATGATGATGCTGATGATGTTGATGATGATGCTACTGATGATGATGGTCAGTGTAAATTGACATAATCTATTTTGAAAAACATGTTATAAAAAGCAACCTGAAACATATTAAGATTAATATTTTAATCATACAACGTGTTACTTTTACAGTTGCTGCTTTTGAAAGAATTGAGAAGTAGTTACCACAATGTTTGTTTAAACAGTGTTCTTTTCATTTCAGTTTCATTAGAATTTTGTTTTTCGTTCGGATGTCTGTGAGCATTTTCATTTTATACCAAATAAGATGCGGTTTGATTTTGCTTTTTATCATTGATATGTTTAGTTGTTTGTGAATGGCACAGTCAGGTCTACACCCATCTATTGAAATGGTTTCATTTAAACTAAGTTGAAACCTTTGGAGCTGTAGTGGTTTTAATTTGTTTTGGTTTTTTGCAACGCCTTCTTTTCCTTTAAACACCAACAAACAACACACATCATTTTTTTCATTTATGTGCCTTACAAGTCATCGAATCATAATATATTGTATATAGAAGAGCATATATTTACTACATAACTTAACTCTTGTTGTTGTTACCAATGCCTTGTGAATTAATACGAATGCGAAACGTCCGATAATTAGTCAATTAAAAAGAATTGAAACTATTTAAGAAAAAAGATATTATAAAGTGAAATTACCTGCAGAATTTTAATAAATACATTAATAACAAATAAATAACGTTAAGGCTAAGGATAACGCAATTTACATTTTATCTCCTTAAGTAATTTAGGATTCCGTTCTATTTTTAACTCGGTGACTATACTTTTTGCGGTAATTTGTCAGTTGTGACTATAGTGTTAAGTAACTTGATATTTGTACCTTATAAATTGTATGCGAGAAATGTGAATTAGGTACGTGTAAAAAAGTATACGTTTTGTTAACAAATAACAAATTTAAGGATATGCAATGTTGCAATTTGCAAATTAAAAAAATAATATTGGCGGATATTCCCTTCCATAGACGCGCGTACGTGATACGTTTGACAGTACTGGCGACACGCTTATTTTAGAAATAGACCTCGGGGGCTAGTAGTGGGAAAGGTAGCCCCGGCAAGATGGCAGCCACGTTATTAAATGACGCATGATTAAATGAGAGAGCGCGCGCGAGAAAGAGATAGACAGACAGACAAAGAGACGGTCACTGATTCAGTTACGTAAATGCTATTTTCAGAAACAGCCCGGACCTTATAGTATTATAGAATTAGAAACAGCCCGGACCTTTCAGTCCTTATTGTATTAGAGACAGTCCGGACTCATTATAGTATTAGCAACAAGCGGACCTTACAGTATTAGAAACAGCCCGGACCTTCAAGTATTATAAACAGCCCGGACCTTCAAGTATTAGAAACAGCCCGGACCTTCCAGTATTATAAACAGCCCGGACCTTACAGTATTAGGAACAGTCCAGACCTTACAGTATTAGAAACAGTCCAGACCTTACAGTATTAGAAACAGTCAAGACTTTACAGTATTAGAAACAGTCCAGACCTTACAGTATTAGAAACAGTCCAGACCTTACAGTATTATAAACAGTCCGGACCTTATAGTATTAGAAACAGTCCAGACCTTACAGTATTATAAACAGTCCGGACCTTATAGTATTAGAAACAGTCCAGACCTTACAGTATTAGAAACAGTCCAGACCTTACAGTATTAGAAACAGTCAAGACTTTACAGTATTAGAAACAGTCCAGACCTTACAGTATTAGAAGCAGTCCAGACCTTACAGTATTAGAAACAGTCCAGACCTTACAGTATTAGAAACAGTCAAGACTTTACAGTATTAGAAACAGTCCAGACCTTACAGTATTAGAAACAGTCAAGACTTTACAGTATTAGAAACAGTCCAGACCTTACAGTATTAGAAACAGTCCAGACCTTACAGTATTAGGAACAGTCCAGACCTTACAGTAATAGCAACAACCCGGACCTCACAGAATTAGAAACAGACCGGACCTTATAGTCTTAGAAACAGCCCGGACCTTACAGTATTAGAAACAGACCAGACCTTATAGTAATAGAAACAACCCGGACCTTATAGTAGTAGAAACAGACCAGACCTTATAGTAATAGAAACAACCCGGACCTTATAGTAGTAGAAACAGCCCGGACCTTACAGCATTAGAAACAGTCTGTACCTTATAGTCTTAGAAACAGACCGGACCTTATAGTATTAGAAACAGCCCTGATCTTACAGTATTAGAAACAGTCCGGACCTTATAGTCTTAGAAACAGACCGGACCTTATAGTATTAGAAACAGCCCTGATCTTACAGTATTAGAAACAGTCCGGACCTTTTAGTCTTAGAAACAGCCCGGACCTTATAGTAGTAGAAACAGCCCGGACCTTACAGCATTAGAAACAGTCCGGACCTTTTAGTCTTAGAAACAGACCGGACCTTACAGTATTAGAAACAGCCCGGACCTTACAGTATTAGAAACAGTCCGGACCTTTTAGTCTTAGAAACAGACCGGACCTTATAGTATTAGAAACAGCCCTGATCTTACAGTATTAGAAACAGTCCGGACCTTTTAGTCTTAGAAACAGCCCGGACCTTATAGTAGTAGAAACAGCCCGGACCTTACAGCATTAGAAACAGTCTGTACCTTATAGTCTTAGAAACAGACCGGACCTTATAGTATTAGAAACAGCCCTGATCTTACAGTATTAGAAACAGTCCGGACCTTATAGTCTTAGAAACAGCCCGGACCTTATAGTCTTAGAAACAGCTGGACCTTATAGTCTTAGAAACAGCCGGACCTTATAGTCTTAGAAACAGCCGGGACCTAATAGTATCACAAACAGCCTGAACCTTTTAGTCTTAGAAACAGCCCGGACCTTAAAGTATTAGAAACAGCCTTGACCTTATAGTCTTAGAAACGGCCCTGATCTTACAGTATAAGAAACAGCCCGGACCTTATAGTCTTAGAAACAGCCCGGATCTTATAGTATTACAAACAGCCCGGACCTTATAGTCTTAGATACAGCCCTGATCTTACAGTATTAGAAACAGCCCTGACCTTATAGTCTTAGAAACAGTCCGGATCTTATAGTATTAGAAACAGACCAGACCTTATAGTAATAGAAACAGTCCGGATCTTATAGTATTAGAAACAGACCAGACCTTATAGTAATAGAAACAGCCCGGACCTTATAGTCTTAGAAACAGCCCGGATCTAACAGTATTACAAACAGCCCGGACCTTACAGTCTTAGAAACAGCCCGGATCTTACCAGACCTTAAAGTATTAAAAACTGCACGGACCTTGTAGTATTAGAAACAGTCCGTAACGTACAGTACCGATTAGTATATTTTTGCTGTTATAAAAGCTGAAAACTTAGCGTTTAAATGTGCTTGAGCTTGAATACGAAATGTTCTTGAGCTTGAATACGAAATGGGCACAAACCGAAAATCCCAGTGTATTCACTCGAATACATTCGATGGTGTTGTGAGTTGTTTTTTTCCGAACGTTTGCAGAATTGGTTAAAGATGATGCGAATGGGGGTATGAGACTACGAGCGCTTACTAGTGAAAACTTGATCTCGGTAAAAGCATGCAAAAATACCCCAAATAAATTTAAATAGTAGGTCTTTTTCATCTATATTTTATTAAAGATGTATACGATAATTTCTGTAAATTTTGTAAACATAGCCAATCATCTGTATTGTCAAATATCGTGCTTCGTTTTTTACATGAAATATGATTGAATTGTACAGTTAACAAACACAGTGTTGTTTGTTTGTTTATTGGGTTCATCGTCCCACCAAAAGTATTTAAGTTAATTTGAGACTGTGTTTATTTGAAGCAGATATAGTGCTGTCTTCACTGTGTATAGCATGCTGTGAGCATCTGGCATGATACCGCACCCACATTATCCTGACAGCGGGCCAACCAGTCCCGAAACTACCCTTATATTTGTTTGAGCTTTAGCATAGGAGCAATACCACTACCATTTTAATGACTTTGGCGAATCGTGGCCCGGGATCGAACCCGTGGCGTCCCCTACCTGAAGCCGACGGCCTACCGACTGCGCTACCAGGTCCGGTGCAAAATGTTGAATATTATGAACGAATGATTGGCTGTACAAGGTAACATCTTAAACTTGAAGATTTTTGATCATATTAGAGCTTCCTAATGCAGAATATAGTATGTTCTAGATATTTAACCTCTATTCTTATTCTTCTTATTCGCCAATTAAGGCACTATATGTTTTGTTTGTTATTTTATCGGGAGTTTTATACCACTGAGAGCCGTCATTTATACCGATGTAAATGATTTTTACATTCACTGTAAATTTACAAATAATATCACTTTTCAATTTTGTTTCAGCACTGTGTTTCCATGTATATTTTATATCTGTTTTCATTGTTTGCGTCGCCTTTGATGCTTCGTTTCCGTGTGTTTCTTTGTCCGTATTGTCAACCAGAAAGTGGTTAAGTTCCCCAACGGAGAGTGATATTTATTATATGTTATCAAACTTGTAAGTTGTCACAAAATGTTAGACTAAACGCCTTGCCATAAACATGTCCGATTTGCTAGACACTTGTTACACTATTAGACTTTCTAAGCGCTTACTGACAATGGAAAGCTCAAGGGGTCATATTCATAAACAATCTCCGTTCTGACTTTAACTGAGAATATTCATTAAATCAATTATTATTTTATTCTTAAGATTTTAGAAAATGTATAACGTTTCATTTATAAGTTAATTAAATCTTTTTGGTATTCTTCAAACTTTAGGATAATGTCTTAGTTTAAGTAAGAAAAATTAATAAGATTCTTGATGAATACAGTTCCATCACTGAAATAGCGTTATCGATATGCATATATCAATTAGTTTCCAAAACAGATACGTCTATTTATTATATATTCAAAACGACTAGATATGTAAAAGCTGTGTATAATCGTGGTGTTCTCTGTCAGTACTGTGATATTACTAATACATATATACCGATGTCTGGTTATGACAAAGTTACGAATTATTTTTTTAATTCATCTAAAATGGACAAAAGACATGATTTTGAATAACATTACCTTTACGTACGGATCACTGCACGAGGACATTTGAACTACTTTGAGGATTTGTCACCAAAAAAGCTCCATGCATTTTAAAAGCTAAGTGAGAGAAAGGTTGAAAACGTTCGTGTGTATAGGCTAGGTAGAATTATTGATTGTTATGTAAACAATCGACCCCACGTGTGAGGTCATCAAATTCATCCAACGACATGTTTGCTACAGTTATAATGACAAAAAATGTACAAGACTGCTTGGTATTGAGGTTAGCCAGAATTGTGTAAACCGGCAAAATTTCTGGACTTTATCTTAAAATGTTGTTTAACACAAGCGTACAGCCATGTCCACTCTTCATGCTATCCATGTGCGATCCCTAGGTGCTTCAGTATGTGACACATCAGCGCACTTTAGATCCATTTTTAAATGCAATATGGGGTCCATGCTCATATTTTGTCGGACTCTGCAGTGCCTTTACGCTGAGACCAAATTCTGCCGTATAGTACTTAACATACAATTTTTCAACCTTTCACAACAAAAAGCAACAATTAAATTAATATGACTTTTCAGTCTTATCCTTTTTCGTCTGAGAATCAAGATATGCCGATAACTGCATTGTACATGTTAGCTTGTCGATGTTATCAAATCCCAGTGTTGTCCTTTTAGATTTGCCACTAAAATTACACTTACATCTAAATACATGTAGTATGCCATCAGGATGGTGGTTACATAAAATGATGGGCATAAAAATAGAGCGCGGACAGTATTCCAATTGCATTTCAAAAGTCAAAATATTTATTTATTTTTGGATGCCATAGATGTTGCCATAGGTCCACAAGATAAGGATCCTAAATCCCCAATCCACCATCTACAATAGCTGAACACAACACTATGTTCAGAGTATTTTGTAGTGTTTGTGTTTTCAGCTGTGTAATCCGACCTGGGTTCTTGTTTATTGTTCACCACAGTTGCATTGTGTCCCATTCGTCTTTACTGCAGGATGCCGAGTGCACTAATCTACTACCTTCACTTTCGGGTATCTAAGGATTAATTGTTACCAACAATAACGGCGGTCGTTCATTATGTTACTATTTTAATGTATTTCATTCGAATGCCAGTGTTATGACTCCAGGTTTTTCGTGCTAATGAACTTTTCTCACGTTAGTATATGCAATGGACCCTAACGTGGGCCACTCCAGCCGGTTTATAACTGCGCAACTTTGAAAGACACTTAAACTGCGCAGCAAAAAGAGTTAACCCAGCAGCGAGACTGGATTGAAGAGCCTACATGTCTTACCACTTTGACCGTTACAGATGCTTATGTCAACATATGAATGAATTTGTTTGACTGTCTGCTTTTATGTTTTTACCTGTATGTTTCACGTATAAAGCCGTTTATAATAAGCCGTCCGGAAACTGTGTCCGTCACAATTGCCTTTGGTACAGCTTGTATCATTTCTTCCATTTACAGAGTTGTGATGCAATGTTGTATTAATATTTTAATATGTTTCAATAATACAGTCCAGTAAGCCAACAAGCTAATACAGAGTAAGGTACATTTCCTTTAAACGTTTTTGTATAAAGGTGGTATTCGACAGTTTTGACAAGATTTTGTTTTCTCAAACAACAATACTAATTGTTACCTGAAAAGTTCCCTGGAACATTTCGCGATGTCTTGCTTCTTTGAAAAAAGGAACATCACACACAACTAGTCATAACAAACATGCATGTCCTATCTAAGCCACGCTGCACAGTTAGCTGATTTTAGATAAGAAAACCACGTGACTAGTTTTGAGATCACGTTATGGCAACATCCGGGTAACTTGCTCTGGCCTTCTATTTTAGCCGATATCCCTATTATTATTTATATTTTTGGAGAAAATACCATTCAGGGCTATTTTTACAGTTTGTACAGTGTAACAATTGTGGTTGTGCTGGGATAGTGTTTAGAATCGGGTTTATTTAGTTCAAAGCATGAGCTTATGCAGATATTGTGACACATTTCCCAAAACACGGGAAAGGATTTGTAAATTGTATTTGATATAGTCAACCGCGATAACACATATCTTACTAGAAGTTTTTGCGTCCGCTGAATCGAACCCTTTATGGAAAGCTTTCGAAATATGTCAACAACTCAATAACTCAACTTTATTGAACTCGTTATCGCTTTAAGCGATCAATGAGCAATTTAGCATACAATACATGTACAAAAACACGGGAAATCAATGAAAAAGACTATAACATCTATGACGTCACGTGTAAACAATGCGTCTCATGATCATAGTTGAATTTAACATGTTTTGTGCAATATGTAAACCCCGTTTGTTGACATTTGTTTTATGAATGAAGGTGGTTCGAAATATTTAAAGCATTGTGAGTGATGTGTTATAGACTTAACCTTTTTTTAGATTCAGGACAAAATGTGCAACAAAGATAGGATTGATGATTAAATCCAGAAAAGGTAATACGTTATTATAAGGATAATATTATTAAATAATTTTGCTTTTGTCGATGGAATTGTTTGTCAGTAAAGCATTGTGTAGAGAAAAAAAAATCTAAAATTGGTAGCTAGAAGTCTGAATGATAATTGATGATGTATCTATTTGCATGTTAAAAATTGCTATTATAGAATCAAATCGAAACTGACACGATGAGACATAGAAACATTTGAAAACAATTTTAAGAAACTGGTAAGATTAACAAAGTTTGGAAAAAAGATAAGAATTAGTGTCTCACAATTAACGGTTACTTATATACAATAGCATATATAACATAAGGAAACAATTTGACCCCCACCCCCGCAAAAACAACAACAATAACAACAGTAAAAAATATATATATAAAAATAGCATACACCGTAGTACTTAAAATAAAATGTGACTCTAGTTGGTATCTTATAAGTTAAGACAATTGTCACAGAAGTTAAGACTGTAAAATACAGCTAGTAAAATAATCAGGGAATATGTCATTTGTCTTTAAATTAACTTATTATGGATGTATCAAAAGAGAAAAAAGTTCTTATTAAACACTCAAAAGTGTGAATTAAAACAGGCAAGAATTTTTCTTATGAAAATGCATAATTTTTTAAGTATTTTGATATTATGGTTGTTTAATAGTTCTTTGAATTTAATTATATTTGGATGTTGGTAGAAGTACATGGGAATGTAAATTTCTCTAAGGGTACTGAAAGCTAGACACAAAAGTAAATAGTGCATTTCATCGCCAATGTCGTTTAAATTACAAAGATGACATTTTCTATCACTGATATCTAAATTTTCCCAACGGCCTGTCGCAATAGGCAGGTAGTGGTTAGCTGTTCTATATTTTATGAGTGTGTAATAATCTTTCTTTTGAAGTGAAAGCAGATAGTGATCAAGTTCATAAGTTTCTTTAAATATTGAATAATTTATTCCTTTTGTATAGTTTTGGAGTGAAGCATGCCAATTTTGTTTGTATTGATCAATGAGATTTTGTTTTACTATGTACTTTATATTTCTGTTTTGTATTGTGTCTTGGTATTGCCAATTATCAGGTCTGCGGGCCTGCCTATCTCGTTAAATATGTTTATGATATTGTGTATCCATTTAGACCGGAAGTTTGGTATTTTTAGCATTAAATGATACATTCTGTAAGAGAGTTTATTAGTGTTACCAGTTATTAATCTATTCCAAAATTTAACCATTCTACTTTTAATAATAATACTTAAAGGATATCTTCCAAGCTCTGCTCTGGCTGTTTTGTCATCAGGTCATTCATTGTAAATACTTGGCTGTATCCGGACACATCTATTTCTTATATATGACCAATGTATTTAGAGTGGTTATTGGGTGTAACAGACTTCGTACCACTTCATCGTCGAACCACGTACATTTGTACATAAATAACAGAGTTTTACAAATTTGAACCACATGGCTGACGCATGTTGTTTTTTACTTGTAAGCGCGGCTGTACCATGGTTAAAATTTGTTGTTCGATTCCTTTAAATGGTCCCTATCAAAGTTTGGCTACATTATTAAGTTGACTGATAAAAACATTAAGACAGTATACATTGCTAATGATTGTTTGCCAGCTATGTCGTCAATCTAGAGTTTATGCTAACATCGTAATTGTATATATTAAACTCTGCAGATTCAAAATTCAAGAAAAAAAATTGCAAAGCAGACCAAACTTGCAGTTGTTAGATACGTTTAAAACCTGTTTTATATGTCCGTTTTCATTGGGGTAGGGAGGCGGGGTTGCGGGTAAACAAGAAATAATAGATGACCAGAAACCCTAGAAGTTACTCTGAGATACGAACCCTCCTAACGATTGTGGCTGTATTCTGTATGTGCATTGAGTAGATAATGATTGTGTTACAAACACTGGCCTTACGCGTCGCTAACGAATACAAATAGGATAATTGTAGACTGCCAGGTAGGATAAACATTAAGTAAAGACAACGTTAGCATTTTAAATTAGTTTGTACATTTCCTTACGTCATGTTCCATTAACATGAATGCAAATTACAGTGCAAGACAGAATATGAATATGTGAATAGTCTAAACATAAGACAATGGCATATGGTCGTAAGAACGTGAAAAATATACGAGCACAACTTATATAATTAAATGCACGCATAGTTCCAGTGGCGGATCCAGGATTTCTGGTTAGGGGAGTGGGGCGTGATTTTTTAATCATGTTTTGTCAACCACAGCTACAAACATTGATGAATGCTTGCTAAAATAATTTATTTTCATACTTTCCTAAGTTATTTTGCTATATTTGAAAGACGTTTTGAATGTTCAATATTTCGATACTATATATTAACAATAATTGCATGGTGGGCAAACATAAGCACGTATGGTTTCAGAAGAGCAAAACAAAGACAATTCATATTTTTATTCTGACAACGGGTCCATGAGAAGCATTCGCCGAGGATATTTCCTTGTATAACTGTCAATGATTTTACCAATTTAGCACGTTTAGCAGGCGCTGCCATTATTGTTGACCAATCTTGAAAAGTTAAAAATAGCGGCACGTTTAAATTGCGGAATTATGAAAAGACGCAGTGGAATTTCAAAAATACGGAAATAATTAGTAACAGAGTGAACACCTACCTGGACTGAACCCACAATGTGGTGTCGAATTATTTTTTAAATTATGTCTTGTGTCTTACTATTAAATTCTGTATTTCATTGGCAATAGTATGTTTATAAATAAGAAATATAAGTATTTACAAGTTTTAGCGTGCTATTCTATAGCTTTAATGAATGTATAGGCCGGGAATTTTAGGGGGTGGGGGCGTGCGCCGGGTGCCCATCCCCCTGGATCCGCTTGTGAGTGCAACGAACGTTTGTTTCATACAATTTTTATTTAAGCGATAGGACGTTTGGAACAAAATATCTAACCAATAAGAATATATGACAAAATCAGAGACATACTTATTTTATTTTGAACAACAGAGACACGAGACTAACATTATGTATCTTCAAAACTAGGCTTTTTGCCGTAATGTTGATGTTTTTTTTTTTAAATCCAAAGCATATTTCAATGCGCGACAGACACGAATGTATAAATACAACATCTTTTCTTAACAATGGTATGGTGGCACACCGTAGTGTACTTATACAACTTTCAATGTACCTGTCAGTCGGTATTTAATCCAGTTTGCGGCAAGACGTTCGTGTGGTAGTAACACGCCATAACATAGCTCGGGACGTCAACGTAGTTGACGTAATTATTGCAGGCGTAAACACGTCGTCTCGGACGTGGCAATATAAACGTTCTTTATTTCCGTTAGATGAGCGTGTGGTGACATAATACCGTCGTTTCCTGCATATACTAGCCGGAAACCGGTCAAGACCAGATATGAAGACAAGCTGTTTGTAATTGCTCATTTACAGAATGCACATGACCCTTCTTGCACTTTCTGACTTATTTTTCTTAATTCTTAATTTACTAATTCTAACGCCATGCTTGTTTTCTGATTCTACCACAATAGAAGGACTGTATGATGCCGTTTTACCAAGCTAGTTTGTTTAACATGTACTCTACACTTTTAAACCACGCCATATTTGATATGTTTTATGTTTTCGTTGCTGAATAATTAGTTTAACGCATTTCGTTAAAATATACACTCTAGTTTCAACATTAGTTGAGCAGACCAAGTGAGCAGACAAATGAGCAGACCAGACTCTGTACTATATCCTGCGCTCTCTCCATTGTAACATCTAGTTATCTTTGCATTCAGTTGACATTAAACAACTGGTTTATTAACAGAGGTAGAATGACAGAGACTAACGAATCATATCTCTAAGATGGCATGAACATATTGACAATGCAACTAAATGTATACATATTTAAGCAAACAAAGCTTTCCATGTACAGATAATGTACAGTGATGTGTTAGTTCCCAGTCAATATACCGGCTATTTGCGGATGTTTGTTCCCTGTTTTAGTCCACTGTGGGATTAAAGAAAATGGGGACAGTAAGTTAGTGGCGTCTGTGTGTTTAACAGAATTTGTTTTGAATACTGGCTATCAAAGAAATTTAGAAGGTTGTTTAAAGGTGATATCCGACAGTTTGGGACCAAAATTGTTTTCCTCAAACATTCAAAAAGATGTCTCCTGAACAGATCCAGCGAAAGGTTGTTGTTGTCCTTCATCTATATGAAAACTGAAGCATAACACCCCAATCGCAATTACATCTGAGCCAAACTGTACAATTAGCTACTTTTCAAACTAAGAAAACACGTGACCACTTACTTTTGAGATCAGGTTATATTATCACCTGAGTAATCCGCTTGGACGTCATGTCATTTTTTAGCGGAAATGCTAATCTTGCTTATTTATTCATTAGAAAATAATGAACGTTTTGAGTACTATTTAATGGTTTGACCTGTCTTATAATTTATTTAAATCCTTGCTTAGAATAAAGCACGAGTTTCTGAAAAGAATTAAGTAAAAATTAAGTAAAAATACCCAAAGGATATACATCGTTACATGTATTTGATATAGGAAAACTGTCAGATACCACCCTACAATATAAGCCAGTGTGTCTCCGATCCATGCGGCAGTACATGTTACATGAGGTGTACCGAACATAACGATGTGGACGCAGAACAATGTATGCAACATGAACAAAAGTAGACGAAATTATCGATCTCGCAGAAAAGGAACACAGAGGGAAAGAAAGAAAAAATTAAGAACGCTCAAATACATATTTATACAAGACTCAAATATATATATTTTTTTTTCACGTGCCTGTAGAAATTACAGTGACCATAAAACATAATAATATTGACTACCAAATATTCAGAATAGAATTACTTCAAATGAAACCCCGTCTTAGAATTACTAATTTGTTGTAAAGGACATTTCTCTTAAACCTATCTTTTTTCGTATTTGTTAAAAGCGGCAGATTTGTAAAGTGTAGTCGCTAAGGTAATGTCATTATTCCAAGAGACAGATATTCATTCAGCCACACAATTCCACGTCGTGAACATGTTCAAAAACGAGCATGGATAAGAACCCTTACTGGTTCTTACTAGCCAATACTAAACCCATCGGAGACCGTATCGCATTGTACCTTATCTGTTTTAAACCGTACTAGTACAAAGAGATCCGGCACGGGTCTGTGGGCATTAAGTACGGTTGCCCTTCGGGTGATTGTCACTGCGATTCACGTTTGGCTTAATATTTACTTTGGGTCCCTATGTAACCCTCTAACGTGATATACGTGTTATACATTCTCTTTAGTTTAATTTGTATTATAATTTTTAAATGAATACGACCAAACGGAAACAGTTCTAGTGCCAGTTGTAATAACATGAAGTAGACACTCAGTAGTTTAATAAGTTTATTATTTGAGGTCATGATAAATGTGCTAATCTGATTGAAAAATAAAAGCAGGTGATTTCGGAACAGCATGTATATACAGTCAGCTGACACAATTGAGGTGCGGGTTTTGTAGACGACAGTTCCAAACGCAATGCTAGTACTGATGTCTGACTTTAGTGTACACTTCTCAGATGGGCAATACAACTTCTTAAGGCCGACCTACGATGTCATGGAGCTACATTGTATTCTTGTTCATCTTAAAACGATCATTGGTAAAGAAATTCCGTCCTGGTGGAAGGCTTGAATAAAACGTGAGTCACCGTTAACAGGAACTACTAAAAGTTGGTGGTACATGTTATCTTTCAGGAGAGAACATTTGTGCAATTTAAAATTCGTTTAATACATCAAGCAAAAGTTGTAAGCACGTGTGTGTTTAAAAAAAAATGTCCTCATTATCTGGCACACAAGAAAACATTTACATGTTTACTATTAACCTACCTTATTTAATATTTAAGGACGTGGTTCTGCAAGGCAAAGGTAAAAAACAGTCAGTAATAAGTTGTGGTTGACCGTACCAATTTATTCTAAAACGAAACTCGAAATGACCCCCACTTACACCGTATTTATCCTTACTGGACCGTTCTAATACGGTAGTAACTCAGGGAAAGAAGGAGTCATCGGTACAAGTTTTGTCAGTACTCTTTAGGACTAGAACTCATGAATGTGTGCTCAGCGCAAACCCATTTATGTGCGTGTGTCCTTATTGTTCGGCCAGTTTAATATAATTACCTTTATTTATTACCTGCAGATGGTACATGGTGCAGCAATCAGTCCGACGATAAAGACGAGATCGTATGCTTAATTGGAAATCGGACTGATTAAGCAAAAGTCTCAAATTGACCCATATAGATCACACATTTGTCATGTTGTCACTTTTCGCTACTCTTATGTCACAACTGTGTGGTAATTCGTCACAAGGCGATGCCATAAATGATTTATAAATCACCGACATTTGCGGTCTGATTCATAAGACACACAGTGCGTTATCATTTACTGTTAAGCATGTCGATGACCGAGTCATGAAGCAATATGTCATATGTCAAATGCTGTAATATGTATATAAAATGATGCTAATGTAAGGGTTGATAGCTTAAGGTGATGACAAATAAGACACTGGGCCATGGTTGTCAAGCTGCTGTGGCCAGTCCACCTTAATAAAGTATGCAGATATAAGAGACGATTGGACGAATTGAGAAACAGGTAAATGTGATATTTGTATGTACGAAAACGCGTCTTGGTCACACTTAAATAGCAGGTATGGCAGTAGCCTTGATATATTCTACATGTAGATGCATGGCAACTTTAGCCACATACAAGACTTATTTGACAATGGATGCCACCTAATTCGGGGGGAAAGCCCAGTATTTTAAGTACACAGTAAACCTTGAAAAAAACACAACTACACATAGTTTATGCATTGATCCACCAAGTCAGCATATTGTATTTTTCCATATCATTTTTGGGACGTAACTGGCTCAGTGCTAAGACATTCACGTTTCCTAATTGATGGCATACGTGTATAACGATAGTATAACTAAGCTCGATATTTTGTCTAGTTTAGACTATGTTTCTGTTTGAAACAACAACAACAACAACAGTTTAATGTATTTTAAAGTGACGGCGGATTTCTTCGATCGTGTTTGAATTTTAATATGATTTTCCGTATAAGTACATTTAAAACAACAATGAATAAACATATATCTTGTCTTAATATACAACTGGAGATTGTTACATCGTTGTAGGATTATAATATCAGGAAAGGAATGTTTCGACTCTGAGATATGAGTAATTTTACAAAAAGGTTTCACATACATTTACATTTTATTTCTTTTTTTAAAGCCAAAGTGATCAAATTTGATTATATACATGCAAGGAATGGTGTTGATATATTTATTTATGCTTTTGTGGAGTCTAACCGAGATTGAAATCCTTGCTGTCCCATTGTTTTAATTATAAGAAAATCACTTTGGATGCAGACTTTTTCCAAAATAACCCACGATGACAGTAGAAATCGCAAGAACTTTTTCAATATATTTATTAAAAAAGTAGTGTTCACTTTTTTTGCGTTTTAAAAGGCTGGATAATAAGCTCTTCGGGCTGCCCCGTGCTAAGTTATCAATGAAGGAGTAAACAAGAACAGTTATATTGTTAGTTTTTGTATTGTATGTTTCATCAGCAGGGGGTTTTTACTTTTCCATGTAAGGGACTACTTATCTAGTAATTTAATTTCCATAACATTTGCTAGCAAGGGGTAAACATATTGCCCTCAGCAAGGGTTCAAACTTTAAAGGTGGTATCCAACGTTTGGACGGCTCGTCTTTGATAATCTACTATGACATCGATATCTGTTTTAGCAGAAATCCCAGTCGTGCTTATTTATAGATTAGAAAAAAACATTTTCTTAACTGGTTGTACGGTTTAACAATTAAAGTAGTGTTCAAAATCGTGTTAACTTAGACTTAAATCCGATTTTAGAATTGGTCATATCAAAATTCCAAACAGTGTTTCCAAATTGTTTAATGTATTTGATATAGGCAAACTGTCGGAGACCACCTACATAGGATGCTAGAAATATAATAATAACTACTATTTATAGTTATTATAATTTTCAATCATCATAAGCAAGTCATCATCATCGTGTTTTGGACCTTGCTGTCCCAAGAAAAGATTTGGACTATAATATATAACAACAGCTAGAAAATGTCCAACGGAAGACACGTGATTTTTGAAATATTTGGAAAAAAATCCTTTCCTGAATCTTTATTGTCTTATATACATACAGCTCGATACAAACGCTTCAGGTGTATGATAACCTTTTTATATTCAGACATATTTAGGAGTCTCATTTGTTCCGTATGACACAATTGTGCAGGTCAGTGGAGAGACTGCAGGTGAGTGGAGAGACTGCAGGTCAGTAGAGAGACTGCATGTCGGCGATAAGACGGCATGTCGGCGATGAGACGGCAGGTCAGTGGAGAGACTGCAGGTCGGCGATGAGACGGCAGGTCAGTGGAGAGACTGCAGGTCAGTGGAGAGACTGCAGGTCAGTGGAGAGACTGCATGTCGGTGGAGAGACTGCAGGTCAGTGGAAAGACTGCTGGTCAGTGGAGAGACTGCAGGTCCGTGAAGAGACTGCAGGTCAGTGGAGAGACTGCAGGTCAGTGAAGAGACTGCATGTCGGTGGAGAGACTGCAGGTCAGTGGAGAGACTGCATGTTGCTGGAGAGACTGCAGGTTAGTGGAGAGACTGCAGGTCAGTGACGAGACTGCAGGTCAGTGAAGAGACTGCATGTCGGTGGACAGACTGCAGGTGAGTGAAGAGGCTGCATGTCGCTGGAAAGACTGCATGTCGCTGGAAAGACTGCATGTCGGCGATGAGACGGCAGGTCAGTGGAGAGACTGCAGGTCGGCGATGAGACGGCATGTCAGTGGAGAGACTGCAGGTCAGTGGAGAGACTGCAGGTCCGTGAAGAGACTGCATGTCGGTGGAGAGACTGCAGGTCAGTGGAGAGACTGCAGGTCAGTGGAGAGACTGCAGGTCAGTGGAGAGACTGCAGGTCAGTGGAGAGACTGCAGGTTAGTGGAGAGACTGCAGGTCAGTGGAGAGACTGCATGTCAGTGGAGAGACTGCAGGTCAGTGGAGAGACTGCAGGTTAGTGGAGAGACTGCAGGTCAGTGGAGAGACTGCAGGTCAGTGGAGAGACTGCAGGTCAGTGGAGAGACTGCAGGTCAGTGAAGAGACTGCAGGTCAGTGGAGAGACTGCAGGTCAGTGAAGAGACTGCAGGTCAGTGGAGAGACTGCAGGTCAGTGGAGAGACTGCAGGTCAGTGGAGAGACTGCATGTCAGTGGAGAGACTGCAGGTCAGTGGAGAGACTGCAGGTCAGTGGAGAGACTGCAGGTCAGTGGAGAGACTGCAGGTCAGTGGAGAGACTGCATGTCAGTGAAGAGACTGCATGTCGGTGGAGAGACTGCAGGTCAGTGGAGAGACTGCATGTCGGTGGAGAGACTGCAGGTCAGTGGAGAGACTGCAGGTCAGTGGAGAGACTGCAGGTCAGTGGAGAGACTGCAGGTCAGTGGAGAGACTGCATGTCGGTGGAGAGACTGCAGGTCAGTGGAGAGACTGCAGGTCAGTGGAGAGACTGCATGTCGGTGGAGAGACTGCATGTCGGTGGAGAGACTGCAGGTCAGTGGAGAGACTGCAGGTCAGTGGAGAGACTGCAGGTCAGTGGAGAGACTGCAGGTCAGTGAAGAGACTGCATGTCGGTGGAGAGACTGCATGTCAGTGGAGAGACTGCATGTCGGTGGAGAGACTGCAGGTCAGTGGAGAGACTGCAGGTCAGTGGAGAGACTGCAGGTCAGTGGAGAGACTGCAGGTCAGTGGAGAGACTGCATGTCAGTGAAGAGACAAAAGGTCAGTGGAGAGACTGCAGGTCGGCGATGAGACGGCATGTCAGTGGAGAGACTGCAGGTCAGTGGAGAGACTGCAGGTCAGTGGAGAGACTGCAGGTCAGTGGAGAGACTGCAGGTCGGCGATGAGACGGCATGTCAGTGGAGAGACTGCAGGTCAGTGGAGAGACTGCAGGTCCGTGAAGAGACTGCATGTCGGTGGAGAGACTGCAGGTCAGTGAAGAGACTGCAGGTCAGTGGAGAGACTGCAGGTCAGTGGAGAGACTGCAGGTCAGTGGAGAGACTGCAGGTTAATGGAGAGACTGCAGGTCAGTGGAAAGACTGCAGGTCAGTGAAGAGACTGCAGGTCAGTGGAGAGACTGCAGGTCAGTGGAGAGACTGCAGGTCAGTGAAGAGACTGCAGGTCAGTGGAGAGACTGCAGGTCAGTGGAGAGACTGCAGGTCAGTGGAAAGACTGCAGGTCAGTGGAGAGACTGCAGGTCAGTGAAGAGACTGCAGGTCAGTGGAGATACTGCAGGTCAGTGGAGAGACTGCAGGTTAGTGGAGAGACTGCAGGTCAGTGGAAAGACTGCAGGTTAGTGGAGAGACTGCAGGTCAGTGGAGAGACTGCAGGTCGGTGGAGAGACTGCAGGTCAGTGGAGAGACTGCAGGTTAGTGGAGAGACTGCAGGTCAGTGGAGAGACTGCAGGTCAGTGGAGAGACTGCAGGTTAGTGGAGAGACTGCAGGTTAGTGGAGAGACTGCAGGTCAGTGGAGATACTGCAGGTCAGTGGAAAGACTGCAGGTTAGTGGAGAGACTGCAGGTCAGTGGAGAGACTGCAGGTCAGTGGAGAGACTGCAGGTTAGTGGAGAGACTGCAGGTCAGTGGAGAGACTGCAGGTCAGTGGAAAGACTGCAGGTCGGTGGAGAGACTGCAGGTTAGTGGAGAGACTGCAGGTCAGTGGAGAGACTGCAGGTCAGTGGAAAGACTGCAGGTTAGTGGAGAGACTGCAGGTCAGTGGAGAGACTGCAGGTCAGTGGAAAGACTGCAGGTCGGTGGAGAGACTGCAGGTTAGTGGAGAGACTGCAGGTCAGTGGAGAGACTGCAGGTCAGTGGAAAGACTGCAGGTTAGTGGAGAGACTGCAGGTCAGTGGAGAGACTGCATGTCAGTGGAGAGACTGCAAGTCAGAAGAGAGACTGCATGTCGGCGATGAGACGGCATGTCGGCGATGGGACGGCAGGTCAGTGGAGAGACTGCAGGTCAGTGAAGAGACTGCAGGTCCGTGAATAGACTGCAGGTCAGTGAAGAGACTGCAGGTCAGTGGAGAGACTGCAGGTTAGTGGAGAGATTGCGGGTCAGTGGAGAGACTGCAGGTTAGTGGAGAGACTGCAGGTCAGTGGAAAGACTGCAGGTTAGTGGAGAGACTGCAGGTCAGTGGAGAGACTGCAGGTCAGTGGAGAGACTGCAAGTCAGAAGAGAGACTGCATGTCGGCGATGAGACGGCATGTCGGCGATGGGACGGCAGGTCATTGGAGAGACTGCAGGTCAGTGGAGAGACTGCAGGTTAGTGGAGAGACTGCAGGTCAGTGGAGAGACTGCAGGTTAGTGGAGAGACTGCAGGTCGGTGGAAAGACTGCAGGTTAGTGGAGAGACTGCAGGTCAGTGGAAAGACTGCAGGTTAGTGGAGAGACGGCAGGTTAGTGGAGAGACTGCAGGTCAGTGGAGAGACTGCAGGTTAGTGGAGAGACTGCAGGTCAGTGGAAAGACTGCAGGTTAGTGGAGAGACTGCAGGTCAGTGGAGAGACTGCAGGTCAGTGGAGAGACTGCAAGTCAGAAGAGAGACTGCATGTCGGCGATGAGACGGCATGTCGGCGATGGGACGGCAGGTCAGTGGAGAGACTGCAGGTCAGTGGAGAGACTGCAGGTGAGTGAAGAGACTGCAGGTCAGTGAAGAGACTGCATGTCGGTGGAGAGACTGCAGGTCAGTGGAGAGACTGCATGTCGCTGGAGAGACTGCAGGTTAGTGGAGAGACTGCAGGTTAGTGAAGAGACTGCAGGTCAGTGAAGAGACTGCATGTCGGTGGAGAGACTGCAGGTGAGTGAAGAGACTGCATGTCGCTGGAAAGACTGCATGTCGGTGGAGAGACTGCAGGTCAGTGGAGAGACTGCATGTCGCTGGAGAGACTGCAGGTCAGTGGAGAGACTGCTGGTCAGTGGAGAGACTGCTGGTCAGTGGAGAGACTGCTGGTCAGTGGAGAGACTGCAGGTCAGTGGAGAGACTGCATGTCAGTGGAAAGACTGCAGGTTAGTGGAGAGACTGCAGGTCAGTGGAGAGACTGCAGGTCAGTGTAGAGACTGCATGTCAGTGGAGAGACTGCAGGTCAGTGGAGAGACTGCAGGTCAGTGGAGAGACTGCAGGTCAGTGGAGAGACTGCAGGTCAGTGAAGAGACTGCAGGTCAGTGAAGAGACTGCAGGTCAGTGAAGAGACTGCAGGTCAGTGGAGAGACTGCAGGTCAGTGAAGAGACTGCATGTCGGTGGAGAGACTGCAGGTCAGTGAAGAGACTGCATGTCGCTGGAAAGACTGCATGTCGGTGGAGAGACTGCAGGTCAGTGGAGAGACTGCATGTCGCTGGAGAGACTGCATGTCGCTGGAGAGACTGCAGGTCAGTGGAGAGACTGCAGGTCAGTGGAGAGACTGCATGTCGGTGGAGAGACTGCATGTCGCTGGAGAGACTGCATGTCGCTGGAGAGACTGCAGGTCAGTGGAGAGACTGCAGGTCAGTGGAGAGACTGCATGTCGCTGGAGAGACTGCATGTCGCTGGAGAGACTGCAGGTCAGTGGAGAGACTGCAGGTCAGTGGAGAGACTGCATGTCGCTGGAGAGACTGCATGTCGCTGGAGAGACTGCAGGTCAGTGGAGAGACTGCAGGTCAGTGAAGAGACTGCAGGTCAGTGTAGAGACTGCAGGTCAGTGGAGAGACTGCAGGTCAGTGGAGAGACTGCAGGTCAGTGAAGAGACTGCAGGTCAGTGGAGAGACTGCAGGTCAGTGGAGAGACTGCAGGTCAGTGGAGAGACTGCAGGTCAGTGGAGAGACTGCAGGTCAGTGGAGAGACTGCAGGTCAGTGGAGAGACTGCATGTCGCTGGAGAGACTGCAAGTCAGAAGAGAGACTGCATGTCGGTGGAGAGACTGCATGTCGGTGGAGAGACTGCAGGTCAGTGTAGAGACTGCTGGTCAGTGGAGAGACTGCAGGTCAGTGGAGAGACTGCAGGTCAGTGGAGAGACTGCAGGTCAGTGAAGAGACTGCAGGTCAGTGAAGAGACTGCAGGTCAGTGGAGAGACTGCAGGTCAGTGGAGAGACTGCAGATCAGTGGAGAGACTGCAGGTCAGTGGAGAGACTGCAGGTCAGTGGAGAGACTGCAGGTCAGTGAAGAGACTGCAGGTCAGTGGAGAGACTGCAGGTCAGTGGAGAGACTGCAGGTCAGTGAAGAGACTGCAGGTCAGTGGAGAGACTGCAGGTCAGTGAAGAGACTGCAGGTCAGTGGAGAGACTGCAGGTCAGTGGAGAGACTGCAGGTCAGTGGAGAGACTGCAGGTCAGTGAAGAGACTGCAGGTCAGTGGAGAGACTGCAGGTCAGTGAAGAGACTGCAGGTCAGTGGAGAGACTGCAGGTCAGTGGAGAGACTGCAGGTCAGTGGAGAGACTGCAGGTCAGTGGAGAGACTGCAGGTCAGTGGAGAGACTGCAGGTCAGTGGAGAGACTGCATGTCGCTGGAGAGAGAGACTGCAGGTCAGTGGAGAGACTGCAGGTCAGTGAAGAGACTGCAGGTCAGTGGAGAGACTGCAGGTCAGTGGAGAGACTGCAGGTCAGTGGAGAGACTGCAGGTCAGTGGAGAGACTGCAGGTCAGTGGAGAGACTGCAGGTCAGTGGAGAGACTGCAGGTCAGTGAAGAGACTGCAGGTCAGTGGAGAGACTGCAGGTCAGTGGAGAGACTGCAGGTCAGTGGAGAGACTGCAGGTCAGTGGAGAGACTGCAGGTCAGTGGAGAGACTGCAGGTCAGTGGAGAGACTGCAGGTCAGTGGAGAGACTGCAGGTCAGTGGAGAGACTGCAGGTCAGTGGAGAGACTGCAGGTCAGTGAAGAGACTGCAGGTCAGTGGAGAGACTGCAGGTCAGTGGAGAGACTGCAGGTCAGTGAAGAGACTGCAGGTCAGTAGAGAGACTGCAGGTCAGTAGAGAGACTGCAGGTCAGTAGAGAGACGGCAGGTCAGTGGAGAGACTGCAGGTCAGTAGAGAGACTGCATGTCGCTGGAGAGACTGCAGGTCAGTGGAGAGACTGCTGGTCAGTAGAGAGACTGCAGGTCAGTAGAGAGACTGCATGTCGCTGGAGAGACTGCAGGTCAGTAGAGAGACTGCATGTCGGTGGAGAGACTGCAGGTCAGTAGAGAGACTGCATGTCGCTGGAGAGACTGCAGGTCAGTAGAGAGACTGCATGTCGGTGGAGAGACTGCAGGTCAGTAGAGAGACTGCAGGTCAGTAGAGAGACTGCATGTCGCTGGAGAGACTGCAGGTCAGTGGAGAGACTGCTGGTCAGTAGAGAGACTGCATGTCGCTGGAGAGACTGCAGGTCAGTAGAGAGACTGCAGGTCAGTAGAGAGACTGCATGTCGCTGGAGAGACTGCAGGTCAGTGGAGAGACTGCTGGTCAGTAGAGAGACTGCATGTCGCTGGAGAGACTGCAGGTCAGTGGAGAGACTGCAGGTCAGTAGAGAGACTGCAGGTCAGTAGAGAGACTGCATGTCGCTGGAGAGACTGCAGGTCAGTGGAGAGACTGCTGGTCAGTGGAGAGACTGCTGGTCAGTGGAGAGACTGCTGGTCAGTGGAGAGACTGCAGGTCAGTGGAGAGACTGCATGTCAGTGGAAAGACTGCAGGTTAGTGGAGAGACTGCGGGTCAGTGGAGAGACTGCATGTCGGTGGAGAGACTGCAGGTCAGTGTAGAGACTGCATGTCAGTGGAGAGACTGCAGGTCAGTGGAGAGACTGCAGGTCAGTGGAGAGACTGCATGTCAGTGGAAAGACTGCAGGTTAGTGGAGAGACTGCAGGTCAGTGGAGAGACTGCATGTCGGTGGAGAGACTGCAGGTCAGTGTAGAGACTGCATGTCAGTGGAGAGACTGCAGGTCAGTGGAGAGACTGCAGGTCAGTGGAGAGACTGCATGTCGGTGGAGAGACTGCAGGTCAGTGAAGAGACTGCAGGTCAGTGAAGAGACTGCAGGTCCGTGAAGAGACAAAAGGTCAGTGAAGAGACTGCATTTCGGCATAGAGTCTACAAGTCAGTGAAGAGACTTCAAGTTCAAGTATAGAGACTGCAGGTCTATATAGAGACTCAGGTGCGTGTAGAGACTGCATATCAGTAATGCGACTAAATGCCAGTATAAAGACTTCATGTCAGTGTAGAACAACCAGAAGCCTGACAGACACATCAGTTACACCGGGAAGCCTGTTGGGTTTCTGTTATCACTTTACCATTAAATGGACGCAATTGGCCGAGAAGATGATGTGGCCCTGGTATCACCAGTAGTGGAATGATGTGCTCAATTTTCTCATAACAAATGTATTGACCAGAAAAAGGTTAAGGTAGTAGGGTAGTCATGTTGACCGTCAACTTCTACTACTACAGCATTCTACTGTAGTATTCGACGTTAAGGATCTAAGTTGCATTTAAGCATGTGCAACGGTCAAACTTGAGGTGCGTAGAAACCCTTTTTGATATTTGACATGTGAATGAGTGGCCGCCTTCAGTGCATCTGGAAGTCAAAGATTCACATAATCCAATACACTTAAAATGTGCGTGAAACACTATATCGAGAATTAAAAAAATCCCTGGTTATATCAAATTCCAAATTATTAAAAGAGACAACACCCTTAGTACCAATACGAATTGAGATGGTAGTTCTAGCATCTGTTTTTAAAGAAAGAGAAGCCAATATACTGATGAAAGTTTAATCACTAACCGTGTACGGTGGTGAATAAGATGTTTCCGTGCGATATAAAAGTCTACAACTTTCAGAAGAGCAATTCCAGACTTGCTTTCGATCAGACATTAAGAATTGCAGCCAGCCATGGCGGATAAACATGATTGATATAATCTATAAAAAACCTAAGACATGTTATATATATGTGTGTGTGTCTGTGTGTGTGTGTGTGTGTGTGTGTGTGTGTGTGTGTGTGTGTGTGTGTGTGTGTGTGTGTGTGTGTGTGTGTATGTGTGTGTGTGTGTGTGTGTGTGTGTGTGTGCTTGTATGTGCATGCGTGCGTGCGTGCGTGCGTGTGGATGTGCGCGTGGAAACAGTCTCGGTCACACTATTGTATGTTTCATCAGCAGGGGTTTTTCATTTTTCCATGTAAGGGACTACTTATCTAGTAATTTAATTTCTATAACATTTGCTAGCAAGGGGTAACATACCATTGCCCTCAGCAGGGCCTCAAACTTTAAAAGTGGTATCCAACGTTTGGACCGCTCGTCTTCACAAATACGTATTTCCTGTCTGAGTCACGCTGTAGTTATTTTTAAACTAAGAAAACTACGTGACCACTTACATTTGAGTATAACGTCATCCGGATAATCTACTATGGCATCAACATCTGTTTTAGCAGAAATCTCAGTCGTGCTTATTTATAGATTCGGTCACAGTGTAGGTGGGCATCAACATCTGTTTTAGCCGAAATCTCAGTCGTGCTTATTTATAGATTCAGTCAATACAACTCCTACACTGTGACTGAATTTATAAATAAGCACGACTGAGATTTCTGCTAAAACAGATGTTGATGCCCACCTACACTGTGACTGAATCTATAAAAAACATAAACATATATTAAAGCAGCCTCAGTCACACTATAGGCGTGGTATGATACATACATGTATAGAAGCAGCCTCAGTCACACTATAGGCGTGGTATGATACATATATAGAAGCAGCCTCAGTCACACTGTAGGCGTGGTATGATACATATATAGAAGCAGCCTCAGTCACACTATAGGCGTGGTATGATACATATATAGAAGCAGCCTCAGTCACACTATAGGCGTGGTATGATACATACATAGAAGCAGCCTCAGTCACACTATGTTTTAAGCTTATGTTATCAACTGTTACATATTCATAGCTTGATGTTATATTCATTCCTTGCTCCTTACAAAAAAATATTACTTTGTTTTTATACAAACAATCATGTATGCCCCAAGCACGCGTAGCTGTTGTAGTGTCCTTATCGTACTCAATACTGGTTTAGCGAAAAAGGCTATATCTCCACATAATAAATCTTTGTGTCCGCCCATGTATGATTAATTTGTTTTTCTAGAAATTATTTTCGACCATATTTTTTAGATTGCCATTAGATAGTTGTAGTGCAGGGTCCACCCTTCAGATGAAGAACGGCCATGAATTCGTACAGTTCTGGCTAGAAGATCGTTAGCGATATTATTATATGCAGAGCATGTGTTAAGTTCCACGTAAGGTCCAACATTAGAACACAATGAATCTTAATGCATCAATTCAACACTCATAGATACAAGGAGGTACATTGTATTTTCACAAGTTTTGAAACGTATATATATTTTGGAATTTCTTCATCAAATTTAAAGCAAATAACGTTTCAGATACAAATAAAGTTAAAATTGTTTGCCATTACTTGAAAAAACACACTCCCCTTTTGTTAAAGAGAATAACTTCTGTTAGCCTAAAATAGATACTTTCTTGTGACATAATAATAAATAATAAGCTTCAGTTCTCTAAGTACTCAATTACACAGATTAGCTTGTGGGTATTTTCGGCTTCTTTCCTATTGGGTGATAGTAATGTGTGTTGTTTGCTGGTGCTTAAACAGCCGATCACTTAATATACATATTTTCAAATGTTACTGTCTGAGCATTATAAGTTGAATCCTGTCAGAACGTAAGGTGAGTCTGGTATATAATATCCTAGCTTTAAAAATGTCTGAGAGATTCTTTATTTATAGTCTTGATTTCTCTTTTTGCCTGTATACCCAGGCAACTGACCTTCACTTTGTTAATTGGGTATTTATAAGAAACTCAGTGCACGCTATAGCTAAGAACAATATAGTGTTCTTTGGGGCGCCTGGTCATTGTGTCAGAACAAGGAGCTCGGAGGCTTCCGAAGGACCCGACCGAGTCAACTTGTGTTAAGGTAGTCCTAGCTAAGACCGGTAGACTTCAGTCGTGTTTGGGGATGAACGGTCGTGACTGGCTTGGGCGAGTCAGTGACGGCACATCCGTGCAGGGTATAGCATTTCAGTGAATAGGTGCGTACATGATGAGGCACATGTGAGACAGGAAAAGGAGGAAGGTTAGCTTTGTATTATTCGAAAAGAAAAAGAAGATAGAAAAAGAAAATAATTAACTCGTAGGACAGAACAGCACAAACGTAGAATTCACTTCGGGTTGGAAAAAATGGCAAATTCTACAAATAAAATCCCATAGATTACATTTAGAGGGTTATATATATATATATATATATATACATATATATATATATATATATATATATATATATATATATATATATATATATATATATATATACTCCATTTCACTTCGGTGATCGCTTTGTTATATTGGGATTGCATGGTAGGGCCTTATTATGGTGACTGATTTCTGCCATTTCGTGTGTTCGTATCGGCGAGGCGAAATTTCGGAGAAACAAAAACACGAAAAGTTGAACTAATGTTTTTTCGAGGCCGAATACGCGAAGAAACGAAACATTGAAGGCGAAATAAGGAAATTTCAGTGGCGAACACAGGAGCGATGACAGGAGCTTCTATTTTTAATAACTGGTATCAAAACTTCGTATCGTCGCCCTCCATGTGTTGTGTCTTCGTGTATTCGCGTCGAAAAGCAAATGTTCAATTTCGTCCTTTCGTGTACACGCCTTCCGCTATGCATGGGGTGCTTCTAAAGTGAGGAATGGAGCCTATTTATAATTTGTTTTGATTAAAGACAATTTCAAAAAAATAATATAGTTTTGTTAGAATATATATATATATATTTGAATGTATATGTTTATAAACGTACGAGCATGGTTACCGGAAGGAAATTAGTAAAGCATAAGTTTGATGATAAAAACACCCCAGATATATTACAAATCGCACCCCACGCCCCCTCGAAAACATTGCCTCGGTGCTTTTGCCGCTCTGGATATGACCTTGTTTTTATTTGGGCTTTTAATAATGTTTATTCGGGATTTCACAAACGCTGTTTTCAGTTTTCACCATCTTTGTCAAAACAACTATAATAAAAAGTTTAAACAACGATAGTGAGATATCGAAATAACAAAATCACGATGGTAAAATGTAGAAAACTGAAAATAACATTGAGTTTTAACACCGTTATTTTTTTTTCTAGTTTCACTTTCATAGCTTTAAGTTAACACCTACACTATCGTTGTTTCGACATGCTCAAATAATTTCATACACTCGTTGATACAAGAAGGCTACCATTAGAGAGAAGCATTTGAAATTTCACTTTCGTTGTTCACAAAATTATTACAGTCAAAATATTTTTGAGTACAGATCAAAGTTCAGCTAAGAATTGCAGACGAGTATTTTTAATTGTTACGACCAGATTCTTACTTGATTTGATTTCACCAATATGAAAGTAAAATTACAACCTTTTCAGCCATATTAATATGCAAAAAGGTCAAACAACAAGTAACTTTGAACAGTCATAAGTGACACAAAATAAATATACGGCCTTACACGACTACATTTCCCAAAGAGTATCTACATCTGGTTGGTTGCTCACTGTGCATGTACGGGACAATGTACATGTCAGTTGGCGGACAAGAAGTGACACCTATTTACCACATTTGGTCAAGATATATAATCAGCAAAAAGGGAACCTGACATTGTATATTAAGCTATTTTTCCGGAATCGGATTTACGAATTATGTGAGATGTGGTTAAAAATAATATTCAATATCTTGTTAACATATATGTGCATTTGGACCACTTGCCATTAACAAATGAAATATCCTTTCGAATTTAAAGAGACTTTAAGGGGAAGTTCAAAGTGTAAGGTTTCTTTTTAGCTGAGTACATTAAGAATGTTGAAAACTAAAATCACTGTTAGAAATAACAATGAAATAAAAAGAAAAGTTTAAATGCATATGAATTGTCTTTTCAATCTTAAAGATTTAAACATATTTTACCACAATATGCTGATGATACTTCTCTTATTCTTGATGGTACAGAAACATCTCTCCTTTCTGCTCTTAATGTCTTAAAATTCTATGCAAATATCTCTGGCCTAGGTTTAAATATGGAAAAGACTAAAGCAGTTTGGATAGGTAAAAATAAAGACAGTGAAATAAAACAATTACCTGATTTTAATATCAGCTGGGATAAAAAATTTACACTGCTGGGTTTAACCTTCTCAACTGATCTCAGCAAAATCACCTCTTTGAATTATGAACAAAAACTTGAAGAAATCAAACAACTCCTGTCAAAATGGTCAAAGAGAATACTTACACCCTTAGGAAAAATAACTGTAATAAAAACATTAGCCATATATAAAATCAACCATTTAATTTTAGCTTTGCCAAATCCCTCAAATAAAATAATAAATAGTATCCAGAAAACTTTTTTTGATTTCCTATGGGATGGAAAACCAGATAAGATAAGGAGAGACACAATGTACAAAGACTATTCTGAGGGAGGATTAAGAATGATTAATGTTAAAGTATTTATAAATGCTTTAAAAACCTCATGGCTAAGAAAAATGATATTATATGATAGAAAATGTTTAAAAATAACAGGTTGGCAAAATGAAGACTTGAAATATATACATGCTCTTGGAGCAGAATATATATTAACTAAATTACATAGTTTAGGTAATCCTTTTTGGAAATATGTATATACTTCATATTATAGCTTCAAAAAGTCCTGTGTACCAATACTTTGCGAAAAAATAAAGTGTGAGCATTTGTTTTATAATAATAACATTAAAATCGGAGGAAAATTTATATATAGGAAAAAGTTTATTGAGAAGGGAATATATACTATTAATGACCTCTTGAATAAAAATGGCACATTTTTTAGCTTCAAAGACTTTGTTAAAATACATGGTAATATTACTAACTACCTAGAATATGCAAGCATTCTTTCATCTGTAAAAGCTTACTTGACAAAAATTAAAGTGCACAATCTTGGAGATAAATTAGAGGAACCACTACTTCCTTTTACAGTTTCAATATTAATCCAAGCAAAAAAAGGGTGTAGAGCCTTATATGATGCAATGTTAAATAAGAATACACAGCCGAAATCGATTAAAAAATGGCTTAATGAACTAAGTGATAAAAATTTAAATAGTGACATTGTAAAATTATATCAGCTACCTTTTAAGTGCAACAAAAATACGTTTCTACAGTGGTTTCAATGTAGAATAAATCACAGAATTTTAGGAACTAACTCTCTCCTTAAAAAAATGAATCTAAAGAATGACAGCTTGTGTTCTCTCTGCCATCAAGAAGAAGAAACCATTGTACACCTTTTCTACAAATGCAATGTTGCAAAGGTATTTTTGCATGAACTAATAACTCTTATCAATACAAATTGCTCTACAACAAGAATTCAATTGTCAATGACAGATTTTATTTTTGGAAATAAATACTTCCATAGTGTTATCAACATGATTTTAATACTAGCAAAATACTACATATTTAAGACTAAAGAAAAGAACCAGCTTCCAAATATAAGAGTATTTAAAGAATATATAATTTACCAATACAGGGCTGATCAATATATTGCATGTGAAAGTTTGAACCAGAGAACAAATGAGGAATATTGGAAACCAGTTATTACCTTAATTAACTGAAAGGAAAATACAGAATAAAATACAATAAACCCTTTTTGCTGACAACACCTTCTTTGATCTTGATCAAATAATAACCTTTAATAGTTGTTTTGTTACTTATTGGTCATGACTTTTGTCATACATCTCAACATGTTAGCATAGACAAAGTAGATGACTAGTTTATTTAAACATATTTTACCTTAACACATTGAACTCAAAAATCATTTTACGATTACTTGTCATATCTTTAGAAAATAGTAATTGACAATATCTTTGAAGCGCAGTTTGCACTAATGGAGACCAGCTGGAATACTGAGTGAGGCATAACTATGGCTGATCTTTACACTTTTGAATAAAGATGATAAAAGAGAGGTGATAAAAACGCATTTAACTGTTAAAATTATTGATTCCATAAATGCACTGATGAACTAATAACCGCTCATCTATTCGATTTTACCTACTTGTGTAATACATGTCAATTATACCATCGTTTTCTAGATGGTTGAAGCCATAACCAAGCGTTTGCCAATCTTTGTTTTTTTGATAGTACGCTTTATTCCGTTGATTATGCCACTGTTTCTGCCAAGATATATTAAAAATAACATAAGTTATTTTAACAGAATTCGGTACATTTTCAACTAAAAAGGAGATATGTTAATACGAGGTTTTTCAATTTTCATATTCATAATGTGATCAACTAAATGACGAGCCACCTTCTCCATAACAAAACTCATTGCTGGATTTTGCTTAATGATTTTTATACGATAATTTCTTGGACAAGATGCATTAACAGCTTAAATGAAAATCTCGCTTCCTTTACCTTTTTAGCTCTCTGTCGACTCTTAATCAGTTGAGTTCGCTGAGTTCGAACAAATATTGCATAGTTTTGCATTGCAAATGCGGACTCTGTACTATTGATTTCGAGTTTAAAGAGTTCGATTCCCGGACTGGTTTCAGCTTTTGTTCTGGATCTAAGCCGGATGACCTCGTCCTGCTGGATTACGTGCTGGTTCCGGTTCTGAGTCGGGTGACAACCTCATACTACTGGACACCGTACTGGTTGCGAGTCAAATGACTGCCCTGATCCTACTTGACTGCATACTGGTTCCGGTTCCGAGTCGGATGACTGCCCTGATCCTAATTGACTCTGTACTGGTTCCGGTTCCGAGTCCGATGACTGCCCTAATCCTAATTGACTCTGTACTTGTTCCGGTTCCGAGTCGGATGACTGCCCTATTCCTAATTGACTCTGTACTTGTTCCGGTTCCGAGTCGGATGACTGCCCTATTCCTAATTGACTCTGTACTGGTTCCGGTTCCGAGTCCGATGACTGACCGAATCCTACTTGACTCTGTACTTGTTCCGGTTCCGAGTCGGATGACTGCCCTATTCCTAATTGACTCTGTACTGGTTCCGGTTCCGAGTCCGATGACTGACCGAATCCTACTTGACTCTGTACTTGTTCCGGTTCCGAGTCGGATGACTGCCCTAATCCTAATTGACTCTGTACTGGTTCCGGTTCCGAGTCCGATGACTGACCGAATCCTACTTGACTCTGTACTCTGTCCGGTTCCGAGTCGGATGACTGCCCTGATCCTAATTGACTCTGTACTTGTTCCGGTTCCGAGTTCGATGACTGCCCTGATCCTACTTGACTCTGTACTTGTTCCGGTTCCGAGTCGGATGACTGCCCTGATCCTAATTGACTCTGTACTTGTTCCGGTTCCGAGTCGGATGACTGCCCGATCCTAATTGACTCTGTACTGGTTCCGGTTCCGAGTCGGATGACTGCCCTGATCCTAATTGACTCTTTACTGGTTCCGGTTCCGAGTCCGATGACTGACCGAATCCTACTTGACTCCATACTCTGTCCGGTTCCGAGTCGGATGACTGCCCTAATCCTAATTGACTCTGTACTGGTTCCGGTTCCGAGTCCGATGACTGACCGGATCCTACTTGACTCCATACTGTTTCCAGTTCCGAGTCGGATGACTGCCCTAATCCTAATTGACTCCTTACTGTTTCCGGTTCCGAGTCGGATGACTGCCCTATTCCTAATTGACTCTTTACTGGTTCAATTTCGAGTCGGATGACTGCCCTAATCCTAATTGACTCTGTACTTGTTCCGGTTCCGAGTCGGATGACTGCCCTGATCCTAATTGACTCTGTACTTGTTCCGGTTCCGAGTCGGATGACTGCCCTAATCCTAATTGACTCTGTACTTGTGCCGGTTCTGAGTCAGATGACTGCCCTAATCCTAATTGACTCTGTACTTGTTCCGGTTCCGAGTCCGATGACTGCCCGATCCTACTTGACTCCATACTGTTTCCGGTTCCGAGTCGGATGACTGCCCTAATCCTAATTGACTCTGTACTTGTTCCGGTTCCGAGTTCGATGACTGCCCTGATCCTACTTGACTCCATACTGTTTCCGGTTCCGAGTCGGATGACTGCCCTAATCCTAATTGACTCTGTACTGGTTCCAGTTCCGAGTCCGATGACTGGGCGGATCCTACTTGACTCCATACTGTTTCCGGTTCCGAGTCGGATGACTGCCCTAATCCTAATTGACTCTGTACTGGTTCCAGTTCCGAGTCTGATGACTGACCGGATCCTACTTGACTCCATACTGTGTCCGGTTCCGAGTCGGATGACTGCCCTAATCCTAATTGACTCTGTACTTGTTCCGGTTCCGAGTTCGATGACTGCCCTGATCCTACTTGACTCTGTACTTGTTCCGGTTCCGAGTCGGATGACTGCCCTAATCCTAATTGACTCTGTACTGGTTCCGGTTCCGAGTCGGATGACTGCCCTAATCCTAATTGACTCTGTACTGGTTCCGGTTCTGAGTCGGATGACTGCCCTAATCCTAATTGACTCTGTACTGGTTCCGGTTCCGAGTCGGATGACTGCCCTGATCCTAATTGACTCTGTACTTGTTCCGATTCCGAGTCGGATGACTGACCGGATCCTAATGAACTTCGTACTGATTCCGCTTACGAGTCCGATGACAGACCTGATCCGATAGAAAGTGCTGGGTCAGATTCCCAGTCAGACGGTACTGATTCTACTGCAGTTTGTGCTGTTTCCGGTTCCGAGTCTGAGTCTAAATTTAATGGTAAGCTTAGTCATTTAATCGGATTACCTGTTTCTTCAAGCAATCTGCGTTCATCTTTTACATCCGCAGAAATGCTTAAGCAGTGCATACCTTTATTTTCAGGAAAATATCCAAGTGTTACTAAAGAAAGTTTTTTTGTCATAATTTCTATCATTTGATACTAAGATGGAATGCTCGAATCCAGCTGAAGACACTACCAGACATTGCATATTATATTCGCGCATAATAGCAAGTAACGTAAGATTATCACCATATGCCCAGTCTTGTTACATAGTCATCGAAACTGGATCCGTACACAATTTTTTTCGTAGAAAGAATGATACTTTACGTAGATAGGATTCGTCCCTATATATTCCCCGAAGCTGAAGCTGGTGTTTGATGGCAGCGAACTGACAGTTGCTGATTGGGTCTGGGTTTATCAATACTTTGACGCAATTTTGGAAATACAGAATCAAGCATTCCAATTTTATCATCATGAGTTAATGTCATATAGCATCGTGTGTGACATTGTATTTCTTATTCGATCCAACTTTTTGTCTGCTTTGTAAGTGTTCATTAACGGGTCGCTACTTCTGCATTTCCGTTTCTAGTGTTAACCTTGTGATTTTTTCTACCCCGACCCGCTCACGAACATTTACTTTGTTTTTATATTTCGGGCTTTGAAATTCTACCAAATATCTGCCAGGTTATGTGTCTTTTATAATTCCACTTACAATATGTCGCTTTGTCGGAACCCTTGGTTTATTAATGGGGTATCTAAGCAATATCCTCTTTCCTATTTTGTATTTGCTTGGCCTTGTTACACATTTCACGTGTCGTCTGCGAAAGTATTTGTTTGCTTTGGCCAATTTTTGTTTGATTTCCCTACTGCTTAATGACATTGGTTTACGGAATTGTTTCTACAGTGATGACATGAAATGGCGTCATATTCCTAAGTACCACCTAAGCACCTGTATTTATGGATTGTACAATGTGCTTCAAGTCACGGACCCAGTTAAAGCCCCTTTTCTTCTGGAGGCAAAGAGAGTCTTTCTCCTTAATAACTGGTTGGGTTGTCCGCATTTTCCCTGTGACTGTGGATGGTAAAGACGACCATGTGGGCCTGCCCTGAAACTCAAGACCGCTATCGCACTGTATGGTTCTTGGAAATCCGTGATCTAGCATAACCTTTTCTAGCGCCGATGCTACTTCAGCTAAAGACTTCGACTTCAGTGGTTCTGTCATTACGTATCTTGGGTGAACATCTATTACTTAGAACACACTTGTATGTTGACCTTTTGTATTTTACTTTGAGTCCTTTCATGTTCAGAATGTCAATTGGCCATCGTTGATTAGAATCCGAAGATTTTAGTGTCTTTGGAAATGGGTTGTTCGTAAATCTTGGATACTGCTTGGATACTGCTTATGATAGTACGATGTTCTTTGGAGTATTTTTGTAAGACATTTATCACTGAACGCTGTATAGTGTTCTTTCAACTTGGTCCATAATACACGGGAGTCGCAACCGTTATTCCTTTCGAATGTCCTCCATCACATAATGTGAACTCTTCATTAACAATTACTATTTTACCAATACACAACAGGCACCCTTCCTCATTAACGGACATGTCATTTCTTTTCCGAAATAAGTTTAGGGCATTGATGTGTAATTTGTCCTCCGTTTTATTGGAACTTTGAACTCGCCCTTTATCTACAATTGCATCGTGTTTCGGTTTTAAAATGGATCATAGAGACTCGAAAGAAACCCACTGGTAGTATGTTTTCAATTTATACTTCCTACCTACCTACCTACCTCCTTAGGACTACCTACTTAAAATTATTTCGCTATGACAAAAGTTTCTTCACTAATTCTACACTCAAATAAAAGCCACATGAAGCATTGGGGCCTTATGGTTAAAGGTCCAGATCAACCTGTACATCCGCAGAGTCTGATAAAAATCCATACTCTTCATTGAATATCTCATGAACCTTAAAGTTAAATTGACCGAATTCCAGTGATGGCATATTACTTTCTTGTTGAAGCATTTGTTTTTAATTTAATATGGACAAAACGTCTCTATTTTAAAATATTACCAAAATTTAATTTGAAAGATCGCTTTTGCTAAATACTGGAACCATGTTGCTTAATCGCTGAATAAAAATTATTGCATGGAGTTGCGATTTAGTTTTAAGCGGCAAGTGATTTAATAATACGCATGAGCCGCACCATGAAAAAGAACAACTAAAGAGTACTTTAGTACATTTATGACTGTTGCTTGGTCAATAATTGTAATGCATAGGTTATAAAACTCAGAATCGGCCCTTACACATTGAAACATATTCAAAGCGTTCTAATATGACCTTGATAAATCACCCACACACACATTCTTTTTTCTTCATTCTGCGGGAACTGATCTGTTCCAACTTCACTCAGTCCCAGATCATAAACGTACAAGATTTGATTATGTGTGGTATTCGTACGAATTCCTCACAGATTTATGATTAAAGTTGTGAAAAATACGTACTTATTTATAAGTGTCTCCAAAAAGGGTTTGAAAAGTTCACAACATTTACTTGTGATATATTCGTACGAATCCATCACACATTTGTGAAAACTCTGGTTCAACAATGCTGTATGCGCTGTTTATGTTCTAAGAGCACACGTATGTCATCTACCCGGAAACGATTTCTTTGAATTTATTGCTAATAGGTCTATCTCTTGCGACTGATTCATTATAGATACACATAATATTATGTAATATGTTTCAATTTTGATTTAAGTGTGTATTAAGAAAATGTATTCATTCTATTAAACGCATTTGCGTATATAACTCTTCATATTAAAATAACAACGACTAAACTGCTTTTATATGACGTGAATCACATAACCTTCAGCAAGGTGACAACCCATTTAAAACATGTGTACCCTACGGATAGTTTTCAACAAATAGATGTTTCATTATGAATAAATTGCAACCTGATAGACCTTTTGCCATGTAAAATGTGTATGAATGCGAAAGATATAAATGTCACTATCTCAACAACAAGCATAGAAACCATCACGTAAATATAGCTAGATCTACAGCTCTAGCAATACGTATGTAAATTAGTTCAGGATAATTTAAATCCTCCGTGCAAAGTATAAGGGACAAAAAACGTTTATGGATGACATACTTCTACCACATAAACAGCATCGATTACACTATGCATTTGCTTCATTTCATACGTGCTGCATATTCTTATCAGGCATGTGCTTGTGTATTGTCCACCCTGTATTTGTTTGTGTGAATCTGCCATGTATATTCTCCACCCTGTATTTGTTTGTGTGAATCTGTCATGTATGTTCTTCACCCTGTATTTGTTTGTGTGAATCTGCCATGTATATTCTCCACCCTGTATTTGTTTGTGTGAATCTGCCATGCTTGTTCTTCACACTGTATTTGTTTGTGTGAATCTGCCATGTATATTCTCCACCCTGTATTTGTGTGTGTGAATCTGTCATGTATCTTCTCCACACTGTATTTGTTTGTGTGAATCTGTCATGTATGTTCTTCACCCTGTATTTGTTTGTGTGAATCTGTCATGTATGTTCTTCACCCTGTATTTGTTTGTGTGAATCTGCCATGTATATTCTCCACCCTGTATTTGTTTGTGTGAATCTGCCATGCTTGTTCTTCACACTGTATTTGTTTGTGTGAATCTGCCATGTATATTCTCCACCCTGTATTTGTGTGTGTGAATCTGTCATGTATCTTCTCCACACTGTATTTGTTTGTGTGAATCTGTCATGTATGTTCTTCACCCTGTATTTGTTTGTGTGAATCTGCCATGTATATTCTCCACCCTGTATTTGTTTGTGTGAATTTGTCATGTATGTTCTTCACCCTGCATATGTTTGTGTGAATCTGTCATGTATATTCTCCACCCTGTATTTGTGTGAATCTGTCATGTATGTTCTTCACCCTGTATTTGTGTGAATCTGCCATGTATATTCTCCACCCTGTATTTGTTTGTGTGAATCTGTCATGTATGTTCTTCACCCTGTATTTGTGTGAATCTGCCATGTATATTCTCCACCCTGTATTTGTTTGTGTGAATCTGTCATGTATGTTCTTCACCCTGTATTTGTGTGAATCTGTGAATCTGTCATGTATGTTCTTCACCCTGTATTTGTTTGTGTGAATCTGTCATGTATATTCTCCACCCTGTATTTGTTTGTGTGAATCTGTCATGTATATTCTCCACCCTGTATTTGTGTGAATCTGTCATGTATGTTCTTCACCCTGCATATGTTTGTGTGCATCTGTCATGTATGTTCTCCACACTGTATTTGTTTGTGTGAAGCTGTCATGTATATTCTCCACCCTGTATTTGTTTGTGTGAATCTGTCATGTATATTCTCCACCCTGTATTTGTTTGTGTGAATCTGTCATGTATATTCTCCACCCTGTATTTGTTTGTGTGAATCTGTCATGTATATTCTCCACCCTGTCTTTGTTTGTGTGAATCTATCATGTATGTTATCAACCCTGTATTTGTTTATGTGAATATGGCATGTATATTCTCCACCCTGTATTTGTTTATGTGAATATGGCATGTATATTCTCCACCCTGTATTTGTTTGTGTGAATCTGTCATCTATATTGTCCACCCTGTATTTATTTGTGTGAATCTGTCATGTATGTTCTCCACACTGTATTTGTTTGTGTGAATCTGTCATGTATGTTCTCCACACTGTATTTGTTTGTGTGAATCTATCATGTATATTCTCCACCCTGTATTTGCTTGTGTGAATCTATCATGTATGTTCTCGACACTGTATTTGTTTGTGTTAATCTATCATGATAGTTCTCCGCCCTGTATTTGTTTGTGTGAATCTGTCATGTTTATTCTCCACCCTGTATTTGTTTGTGTGAATCTGTCATGTATATTCTCCACCCTGTATTTGTTTGTGTGAATCTGTCATGTATCTTCTCCACACTGTATTTGTTTGTGTGAATCTGTCATGTATATTCTCCACCCTGTATTTGTTTGTGTGAATCTATCATGTATGTTCTCCACACTGTATTTGTGTGAATCTGTCATCTATATTCTCCACACTGTATTTGTTTGTGTGAATCTGTCATGTATGTTCTTCACCCTGTATTTGTTTGTGTGAATTTGTCATGTATGTTCTTCACCCTTCATATGTTTGTGTGCATCTGTCATGTATATTCCCCACCCTGTATTTGCTTGTGTGAATCTGTCTTGATAATTATCAACCATGCATATGTTTTTTGTGAATCTGTCATGATAATTCTCCACCAGGCTCATGTTTGTGTGAATCTGTCTTGTTAATTATCAACCATGCATATGTTTGTGTGAATCTGACATGCTAATTATTCACCATGCATATGTTTGTGTGAATATGTCATGATAATTTTCCACCAAGCTCATGTTTGTGTAAATCTGTCTTGATAATTCTCCACCATGCATATGTTTGTGTGAATCTGTCATGATAATTATTCACTATGCCTATGTTTGTGTGAATCTGTCATGGTTATTCTCCATCAGGCTCATGTTTATACGAATCTGTAAATGAGTATTCTCCACCCTGCATATGTTTGTGGAAATCTGTCATTATACTTCTTCACCAGGCATATGTTTGTGTGGATCTGTCATGCGTATTTCACCACAATGCATATGTTTGTGTGGATCTGTCATGAGTATTTCACCACAATGCATATGTGTATCTGAATCTGTCGTGAGTATTTCGCCACAATGAATATGTTTGTGTGAATCTGTCATGCGTATTTCACCACAATGCATATGTTTGTGTGGATCTGTCATGAGTATTTCACCACAATGCATATGTGTATCTGAATCTGTCGTGAGTATTTCGCCACAATGAATATGTTTGTGTGGATCTGTCATGCGTATTTCACACCACAATGCGTATGTTTGTGTGGATCTGTCATGCGTATTTCACCACAATGCATATGTTTGTGTGGATCTGTCATGAGTATTTCACCACAATGCATATGTGTATCTGAATCTATCGTGAGTATTTCGCCACAATGAATATGTTTGTGTGGATCTGTCATGCGTATTTCACACCACAATGCGTATGTTTGTGTGGATCTGTCATGAGTATTTCATCACAATGCATATGTTTGTGTAAATCTGTCAAGAGTATTTCACCACAATGCATATGTTTGTGTGAACCTGTCATGAGTATTTCAACACAATGCATAGGTTGATGTGAATCGAATGGATATTCGTTACTAAGTGTAGGCTCATGGGAATGCCTGTGCGTATGTTTTATCCTCTAACCTTTCATACATTCACAAGACTGTAACAAAAATTATAACAAAATAGAAAATTGACATAACATCCTTCTGGGAGTTAACAGTTATCGTGTTTTTATGAAGGAACGTGCAGTAGCGGCATGTATATTTGATTCTATCAACATCTTTGTAGAAGCCACGCCCGAAGTGCGGGGTCAATGTGTAACCTGATACACATTAAACAGAGAAGCTTAAAATGCTGTGTGCAGATGCTTATTACAGTCTGGCTTCTGTTCGACCAGCCTTCTATCCGGACCAGTCCTAGTTATCTATTGATGTTTAGAAATGATCTTGGTATCACTATTATAAATGGAGCGACATGAAGAAGTGATGATCCGCTGTACGAGCCCGACAACCGAGGCATAGTGACTGTGACTTTTGTCTTGTATTTTCTCGAAAGCTTATTTTGTTCCTTACTGTATTAGTGTACGTATCTTTCATCAGATATACTCTCTTTTGAGGGGCGCCTATGGCGTAGTGGTAGAGTTGCCGACTCCTCTGACCGATTTGCCTCTAACCGCGTGGATTCGAGTCCCGTTTGGGGCGAATGAATGTGGGAAGGTCTTCCAGCTGACCTGCCGTGCGCCGGAGGTTCGACCCAGACATTTGTTTGGGGTCTGCCTCCACCAAAATAGCTGGACGTTGCTATAATAATTATATTTGGTCAGTGCGATGTATTTCAAAAACAGACAAAACAAACTTTTCCCTTTTAATTCACAATGGCATTATTGGAGTGTTCCTTGTCGCAAGTTTGAAGTCTTAATTTTATTTTTTGCATGCCCTTTTATAAAGTTATGTGCGGAGGCAAGGCTATAAATAAAGCTCTTTCACGGGCAAATTAATGCCACTGTTTGTAAACATTTGCTTGTCAGGTTGAAAGAGATTTGGTACTTTTGCGGTTTTACGGCGTTTCATTTAAGGTGGAATCAGACGGTTTGGAACCATGTTTTCGTCAAACAACAAAATAATTTTTGTTACCAGGACAGATCAACCAAAATGCTTCTTATTGATTTCCTTCAATTAAAGCAAAAGTAAAACATGACACCCCACTCGTCATGTTGGACATGTACTTCCTATCTGAGCCACGCTGCACAGTTCGATATTTAGAAAAAATACGTGACTGCTCCCTTTTGAAATCAGGTTCTATTATCATCCTGATAAGTCCGCTCGGACTTTATTGTCTATTATAGCAGATATCCCAGTCTTACTTATTTATAGATATGGAAACAATGAACATTTGGAGTGAGTTATATCGAGCTTAACTGTCTTCTTAGCTTTTTTCTGCAGAAATTATGTACAAATACCCTCAAACGGAGGTAAGATATTGATGTAATCAAACTATTGGATAACACCTTTAACGGCGCGTCATGACTGTCGCGGATGTGTTTCTTTTTGTAAACACGACTTTTCACTTGCAGACTTGTGCAATAATCAACAATAATTGGTTACGGTTCAATATAATTTATTAAACATGCCTTATTAAAGATTTATTAACTTGATACAATTGAATCTGCACCCACACACGTGTGAGCAATTTTCCAGTTAAAAGTTGAAAATGTTAATCTTACAGGTCTGGATTTTTGGCATAGAACAGGTTTCATAGGTATTTAGCCTAGAAGTATTTTCTTTGTGTTGGTTATCGGTTATGTATATTAAACCAAACAGGCACTGGTGGGAGAAATATTGGCATTCAAACCGATGTATACATCTGAATATCACCACTTGTTGTTTATCTACAAATGCCAAATTTGTTTGTAAGCCTTTTGATAAAACATAATTGTCTGCACTTGATTAAAACAGTATTATATAATATATAGCAACAGCAAAAGTCGGGTTATTTTTCCTGTGTACCTATTAAAAGAAAGTTGCGTTTCTAGTCAGGAAATATTTAAGTTAATCAATTCACTGACATTTGTTTTGTGACAGGTTTTATTTGTTCCGTCTATTTTGCAAGCTCTTATCAGTTGGTAAACTTTACAAGTGTGTTTCAATCGTATCAGCATGCACGCTATGCACATATGAGCACAGTGTCCCGCCATTAGAGTGCATAACCCTGACACAACCAATCAATACCTCACAGCGGACTACCCCAGTCCACACACTGAGGCTCCCCGCCATGTCTAATGCTTGAGCCGGCGTAGCTGCTGTTCATTTACCAATGTAAATATCCGTTAGATATGTTGTGTTCATGAGGTCCCTCCATTGTAAAGGTTCCACATAAGCACACCCCGCCCGACTAGATAGATGGCAGTTTATATAGTTGTTGTTATATGGCAAATGTTAACCTGCTAACCACGGTTGATCATACCTGTGTGATACCTGTTTAGTATCTAGAAATGTAACTGATACAAGAAGAAGGAAGAAGTAAGAAAAGAATTAGCATATGTCATTAGCAAATGTGACTGACTACGAATTATAAAAATGGGCTTGATTGGCAAAGATCGTCGATTGTTTCTCGCCTAGGATTTGTTCAAATGTGTCAAATTTATTTGAATTTTCACTTCCGTTTGCCCTAAAAACAACGAAATACACAAACTTATTGGCGTTGAGAAATCCAAGCGCCCAGAAGCGCTATTTAGGCGGTGTAAGTTTGACCCTGTACCCAATTATAGACGTGCAAACAATGGTCAAAATTATTCCATAATAAATCAAATGTACAACGCATTGGAAAGCAAGCAAATCTTCAGCTGCAAGTAAACACCCTCTAAAATAGAGATTATAGGTTGTGACAAAAGTAACACCAGAGTCACTAGCAGCTGATAATAGAAACAATGTGTTAAACATTCAATACTTTCTATATGATTTTGTAATCAAACTTTAGCCAGGTCTAAAATAAATGATCATATATGCTTCCTGAT
The DNA here is from genome assembly GCA_007844125.1 of Sinonovacula constricta. Classification (NCBI taxonomy): domain Eukaryota; kingdom Metazoa; phylum Mollusca; class Bivalvia; order Cardiida; family Solecurtidae; genus Sinonovacula; species Sinonovacula constricta. Next base: position 47,114,362 of record CM017568.1, on the reverse strand, counting down.
TCGACCAAAATAAATGAATGTCAAATTAACTACTACCTCTTACACCCTTGTCAGTGAAACACTCGTTTTAGCAGCAGTTATACCCATTTCTCGAGTCAATAAGTAATATTCTTAAGCGGCTTTGTTCATTCATAAATCTGCAACTCATGTATCTCTGAATTACACAATATAAACTTTCAGTTGAAACAGATAACAATATTCATGTTAACATTTGAAGCGTGCCTGGACACAATTGAGGCGTCTAGTTTCCCTAGACATACGCAGTTGTTTTATACACGCACTACTTCTTCCCAGGCATAAATACTGTGTGCTTCTGAAATCCAGCTTTATCATAACACTGGCCGGTGTCGCAAGCGACACCTCCCCAAAATTAGGATATACTTTGGAGGTATTCTGGACAATTTGAATGATAGCATGATATAATAATAATTTGAATTATGACGAATGTGACGAAGCAAATGAGAAGAAACACTGTGTATCTTGTTCAATATGTAATTTTATTTGCTTTCTCAATAAGCTAGTATCCGACAGTTTGCCTATATCTAACACATTTAACAATATCGTCCTCCAGTTCTGGGGAATTCGGGCAAAATTCCTGCATAAACTCATCTTTAAGTTTAAGTAATAGGCTATTAACAACACTTTCTCCATTGTTAGACAGAACAAATCGTTATCTTTTTTTAAATGAGCATTTTTCCATATCTATAAATAGGCACGATGGGGATTTCAACTAAAAATAAATATCGACATCACAGCTTAAAAACCGGATGATATAAAGTGATCTCAAAAGTAAGTAGTCACGTGTTGTTGTTTTTTAGTAAAAAAATAGCTGACTGTGCAACGTAGCTAATATAGGAAATACATGTTTGTAATAACCAGTTGGGTAGGTTTTTTCACATTTCCCAGGTAACAATAATTTACTTGGTTGCATGAGAAAAATGAAAAGGTCCAAACTTTTCTGATACAACGTGTAAGAACAAACGACCTTCTCATAAAGGATGCACCCAAGACATACATTCAGATTTATCATTGTTCACATTATTCTGGCTCTTTTATATAAAAAGAATTATACCAGATAGACAATATGTGAATCATTAAGTGCCGGATCATCTATACCAAATTTCATCTCTATTGTGCGGCTCAACTGTCGCCCCTTGAGAAACAATGCGCGCGCGTACGTGCGTGTGTGTGCGTGTGTGTGTGTGTGTGTGTGTGTGTGTGTGCGTGTGTGTGTGTGTGTGTGTGTGTGTGTGTGTGTGTGTGCATGTGTGTGCGTGTGTGTGAGTGTGTGCGTGTGTGTGCAAGTCAAAATTCAAACAGCCGTATGCATAGTTGTGTCTCGATGCAGACGATTTGGTCAAGTGATGTAACTCTCGCACTCTTTCCGCTACTTCACGATTGGATCATGGCTGATGAGTCACAGATGTGGAAACGGAGTCACGATAAAATACGAATGTATGTGCTGACCCTTAAATAAACCAGTTATCATTCAGTCAAGGTTAAGCTACAAAATGAGCTATGTTAGACAAATTACATGTGTCAGTTTTTAAAAGGGCGGTAACACGAGTTGTTGAAATGTTATCCACTAGGTCGCTAGGAACTCGTGAATGAGCTTCATTGACCATCATTGAAACCAAATGAGTGAACAATACGGATCAGAATGTCTGCTCCTGCCTGGTCGCTGACCAACAAGATGACATCTAGCAAACAGAGTCAAATAACTTTAATAAAATTCGACTAGGTATAATGGTTGTATCAAAATCAGCATGTGCTATGTCCGCCAAGCCAGCAATCGCTCGGTGGCCTTTTCGAGGCCAAAACCTTGCACGGACAATCATTGGCACAGCTACGAAAATGGTAGATGCTGTATCGATAACCGGAAATTATAAACACTGAGTCGTTTATCGGAAATTAAGTAGCACCAGTCACTATAAACTTTTCGTCTGGCGCCTTAACCAAAAGCAGACGAGCAATTACGGCATTTGGTCAGCGATAAGTGGCATGTCCGTATGGTCCGAGTGTTTATACCATCTGGATCTCAACCCGTCTGGGAGCATGTTCGCATGGTCTAACACAATTGCTTGATACAGGTGTACTATCTACGCAATGCTATCAATCAAGAACTCGTATTCTTATCATTACAAACGAAACATTACGACGCCACTTTCGAGTGACCCAGAGGATTGTGTTTGAGGGCCTTATTTCTTCTATCCCAAAATGGAATATTACAGTTCTTTAAACTCACACGAAAAAGAACAACGTAAACTGAGTAAGGGTGCCCGATTGCAATACATGTATACTGTCACCGCAAGAGGGAAGGCCCTATCCGCGTGGTTAGAATAGCCGTGTTACTCGTATAACATTTTAAGCGTATGACTCCTTCGTCTAAGAATAATTCGTTGCCATACATAACGTAATTGTGCCAATGCAATGATAAGAAAATGTAAAAAGAACAAGAACGATTTTGTCTAGCTTATAATTATTTAAGTTGAATGCAAGGGTTGGGCAGTTTTATCGGATCCGCGTGTGAATGTCAGCCTATTACAACATGCAAAATTAGGATTGCTCTACACAATCACATTCTTTTCACATGTACCTGATACAGGCCTACCAATGACTGCGCGACCATTGCATAGAGACGAGGTCTGGGGAGTGTTGCCGTGATTGCAAGAACTGACAATTTATCATAGCTATATAATGTTGCTCGTCGGTTACCTCTTATCGATTGATTCAACGGCATGAAAGCGTATTCAGACAAAAAGTATGCACCAAGTTGCACACACGCACGCACGCGCGCGCGCGCACGCACGAACGCGCACGCACGCACGCACACACACACAATTGAAATAATTCCTGTCTCCAGCGAGACAAAAAGTAGTTCTTCGAATACTTTTGAATTATTGGATGTGAAACGAAAGGCATGCTAAAAACCAGCAACAGAACAGGGTCACCAATTTTTTACATAAACATGTCAAGACTGTTTAAAAAGGTAATACAATAAAATACACGTGTCGTCATCATGATAAGGACTTACTTTTCCGGGGTAAACAAGGTCCCTCTGTCTTGGTACTCGACCTTTAACCTGTTGTTTATGTTTACTTCATTGAAAGCGAAGTTACATGGTTTGAGAAAGAGTGGCAATTCGAACACCAAAACATGTACGACAGTCAACGTCCACCGGTTATCATTGTCTACAACTGTTACCACTTTTTCAAAGCAGTGGATATCGCAGTGTTGCAGCGTGCTTTGATTCAAATTGTTTTATTAGTAACCTTATATTTCTTGTATGTATGAAGTTCCCATGCTTATATATATATATATATATATATATATATATATATATATATATATCATAGTTAAAAGTGATTTATAATAATAATGCGTTTGGGCAGACCAAATATCTAATTGTTCATCAGAAACTAACTTATTGTTACATTAAATACCGACAGGTCAAAGCTTACGTGTTGATGAAATCTATTCAGAGGTCACACCACAAACGCTATATTGTTTAATAAGAGAGTGAAATGCCACGAACGCGACAAAGAAACTCTTCAGTGAAAGGTCACTCGTTTAAGCGAGGAAGTATTTACAGTACATATGAGCATTTGCCTTTCTCGTCTCTGACATGGTATTGTTCTTTGTTTCTGCTACAGCTTTTCCCTGTTGAAGGTAGTAGTTATTTGTCGATAGTCATCGATGGCAGGACGCCTGCAAATTGAGATGCTGATTGTATCCTTGGTTTTAATGAATGCATGTCGATGGATAATAATTCGCGTTAAAGCTACCCTTGTGTTTCGTACGGACAATCGTGCCAGTTATCAACACCTTCGTGCGCACAGAGAAAATCGTGCTAGCCTCCGTTTGGCAAGACGCCCGTTAGGGACTTCTTTACTGACTACAGGGCCTGTTGACAAGGTGGTCACTTAAATCCTCAACTCTAAACTACTTAATTGTGTGACGGCAAAAGCGGAAGATCTTTCAGCTAAGATGCCTTATTTGGAGCTACATGATTTAACATTGATTTTCTTAGTAAACCTCAATACCTATTCATATAAAATTCATAAAACAATACGAATATATTCAAATAACAATACGTAATCATTTTGCTAGCAGACATACAATCAGGTTCATTCATTAATCAACATAGTCTTCCTTCTCCTCTTCTAGTTTCCACTGTACACAGCGATATAGACACATTTCGGTTTTTCTGCTCAACGTTTTTCGTGAGTTTTCTAAGGTCTGTTGTTTTTTTTTCAAAATGTTACCGAACACACACTAACGTCACGAGATGACACCAAGCAAACAGACTATACCTTCGATCATAGCTATTCAGTAAATTGTCTTACTCGTTAGCGTGCTAGAGTTGCATTTTAAAGTTTGGATTTGTTTATGCCTTTAGTAACGTTTTTGTTGTTGTATTTGTGAATTTTCTTCTCGAATTCCACAATATAAATCCGAAGCATGTTGTACTTTCCTTTCAATTTTATTTTATTTGCGCATGTAACAGCCATCAGTTAAGATATTATGCAGAACTGCCTATAGTTTGCTATTTTTCAACAGAGAAATTTCGTTTTAGTAGCACGACATCTGCGACTTTTGACGCTGTGATTGTTTTTCACCTGACTGAATTCGCGACATTTCTTTCACTTATTCGTCTACACAATTCAAACGCCAGTAAAACCTTACTGTCCCAGTTTTGATTTACTTCGCCTTTTTTATATGTTTATGTATGTACACTATCCGGATAGTGTTTACGCGTATCTAGATAGACAAAAATGGTATTCGTTGGCATCCATAATTTGCACCCAACCTTAGAGGGCCAGTGACACTAAATACCGCCCGATACAAGAACCCGTCACAAAGATTGTTTCTCTTTCCTTAATGAAACACTGATGTTATATTTTAGCATTACATTTCTTTGATCTTTATCTTTTCGTCATAAAATAAAACCGAAACTCTGTAAAAGGAGAAAAACTAAAAATCCTAACTCATATGCGCAACAATGGACAACTTAACTTTTAGGGGAGTATTGTGTATGCGTTTTCAATTGAGCGGAAACTTCTTAAACATATTCTTGTTTTGGGGCCTTTTGATTTACAATAAATAGCTTTATTCACCTATATATAGGTATGGGGGTAAACATAAACTTCGTAATGGTGCAAATTGTTTACAAAGAATGGACGCTTACCATGAAATCAAGAATGTATTTACTGTCGTCAAATCTAAATTGTGCGACCTCTGTTTTTTCCTTCATTCCATGAACTATCCGGGGTAACTGTTAGTATGTATTGTTCATCTTTTAACAGTTTCGATAAACACACCGTGATCTCGGGCTACCATTGTTTATCAATCATTTATAAACACAGTCTGCCTTCCATGGTTTGTATAGGATGGAAAGAAGTCCGAAATGTTTAATTTTGAGACAAATCGGATATTTCGGACCGACTATATCGGAAACGCCCAATGATGGCGTATGTTGTATACGGGGCAGAGCTCAATGGAAACATCCATATGTTGTTTGAAACTGTCCAGACGTGGCAGGCAGGCTGGATGAAAGTCATCTGGAAATAATGGTTGAAGATATGTTAGCATTTGAAGAGTATATTGCATTGGCATGGAAAAACATGGAGTTATAAAGAACCGCTAACGTATTAAAACTACCCCATGTTAAGTTTATCTTAAGTCGAAAGGAACAAGAAGATTGAAACCCCCGAAGTAAGTTGTGCCTAGACTTTATTTTCGACTAAGCTACGCCTTTTTTCGTTATCGCATAAACTCTTTAATAAAAGCATTATGGAATCACTACCAAACACTATCTGTTTAGGATACGATGATGTATCGTTGTCATGATGATTTTTCATGAAAATATATCTCCACCATATATTGGATAAGGGCATGTGTGCCACAATCTGGAGTTACAAGAAAGTTACTAGTAGATAGTTTCTGTAAATATTATTATTAAGAATAATTGTTCGTTCTTTGATGGAATAAATATACACATTTAACGACACAACTCGGCAGACTGTTATGCATAGAGACAAAAGTACTGTATGTTTTAACCAAATGATTTTTGATGAAATTATCATTTTAAATAAAACACGCATAAATAATAAGAACAGATTGTCAGATGACTAAGGTACATGCATATAGAAACCTTGCGGCAAAGGAACAAACAATAATGTAATTATATGCAAAAATGAGGTAACTTTATTATCAGTACTTTTCTTCAAGGATTTTTTGAAAAACGTTAAGAAAATGAAGAAGGAAATAAATTATGGCAAGTTCACTGTGTTTTGTAAACTGTGTAAACTGTCATGGCCGATAACATTCGTATATTTACGTAAATGTCAATATTGGTTTCTATCCCAATTTCTGTGTATTGTCTAATGGACGTCCTTTCTGCTGGGGTTGATTGGCAGCAACACATAACACCATCGTGCTTGATAAAGCTGTTGTAATAAATTGAGCAATTAGTCTTTTTTAGGTTAGGCGATTGTAAGAAGGCTTCTGTTCTCAATTTGAAATGTGGTTTTATAAAATGTCATTTATAAAATGCTTTTCAGATTTTAAATGCGATTTAATAAAGTATTTAATATTTTAATTTGCTTAACAACATATCTTTAGTAAATATATCTAAGTAACTACTATAATCCTATAATTCCGTACTAAATGAACATTCCATATTTAGATACTATTTTCAGAATTCGTCCTTAAAATTATAATTTTATATAATCCTTACACCGCGTTTACCCAAGTCTTCAAGCTTTTACTCAATTTTGTTTCATATAATCGCTCGTCTATTGTTTTGCTACCCTTTATGTTTGAACAAACGTTATTGATATATGCTTTGGAATATTGTACGGATTAGAATAAGGTCATTGCTGTTCTGTTTGAAGTATTCATTTGAAAGTATTTTTCTGCTCCTAAGAAATTACTAGTCTTACATGTCCCACAATCAGGAGCATTTGTACACTCTGGTGGATTCACATTTATACACTCTGGTACATTAACATTTATACACTCTGGTACATTAACATTCTTACATTCTTACACTCTGGTGCATTAACATTTATACACTCTGGTACATTAACATTTATACACTCTGGTACATTAACATTTATACACTCTAGTGCATTGACATTTGTCCACTCTGGTGCATTAACATTCGTACACTCTGGTGCATTAACAATTGTACAGTCGAGTACATTAACATTTATACACTCTAGTGCATTTACATTCGTACTCTCTGGTGCACTCTGGTGCATTGACATTTGTACAGTCTGGTGCATTAACATTTATACACTCTGGTGCATTGACATTTGTGCACTCTGGTGAACTCTGGTGCATTGACATTCGTACACTCTGGTGCATTAACATTCGTACAGTCTGGTGCATTAGCATTTGTACAGTCTGGTGCATTAACATTCGTACAGTCTGGTGCATTAGCATTTGTACACTCTGGTGCATTAACAATTGTACACTCTGGTGCATTAACAATTGTACACTCTGGTGCATTGACATTTGTACACTCTGGTGCATTAACAATTGTACACTCTGGTGCATTAACAATTGTACACTCTGGTGCATTAACAATTGTACACTCTGGTGCATTAACATTCGTACAGTCTGGTGCATTAGCATTTGTACACTCTGGTGCATTAACAATTGTACACTCTGGTGCATTAACAATTGTACACTCTGGTGCATTGACATTTGTACACTCTGGTGCATTAACATTTGTACACTCTGGTACATTAACATTCGTACACTCTGGTGCATTGACATCTGTACACTCTGGTACATTAACATTTGTACACTCTGGTGCATTGACATTTGTACACTCTGGTACATTAACATTTGTACACTCTAGTACATTAACATTTGTACACTCTGGTACATTGACATTTGTACACTCTGGTGCATTGACATTTGTACACTCTGGTACATTAACATTTGTACACTCTGGTGCATTGACATTTGTACACTCTGGTGCATTGACATTCGTACACTCTGGTGCATTAACATTTGTACACTCTGGTGCATTAACATTCGTACACTCTGGTGCATTGACATTTGTACACTCTGGTGCATTGACATTCGTACACTCTGGTGCATTAACATTCGTACACTCTGGTACATTAACATTCGTACACTCTGGTACATTAACATTTGTACACTCTGGTACATTAACATTCGTACACTCTGGTGCATTGACATTTGTACACTCTGGTACATTAACATTCGTACACTCTGGTGCATTGACATTTGTACACTCTGGTACATTAACATTTGTACACTCTGGTGCATTGACATTTGTACACTCTGGTACATTAACATTTGTACAGTCTGGTACATTAACATTTGTACACTCTGGTACATTAACATTTGTACACTCTGGTGCATTGACATTTGTACACTCTGGTACATTAACATTTGAACACTCTGGTGCATTGACATTTGTACACTCTGGTACATTAACATTTGAACACTCTGGTGCATTGACATTCGTACACTCTGGTACATTAACATTCGTACACTCTGGTACATTAACATTCGTACACTCTGGTACATTAACATTTGTACACTCTGGTACATTAACATTCGTACACTCTGGTGCATTGACATTTGTACACTCTGGTACATTAACATTCGTACACTCTGGTGCATTGACATTTGTACACTCTGGTACATTAACATTTGAACACTCTGGTGCATTGACATTTGTACACTCTGGTACATTAACATTTGAACACTCTGGTGCATTGACATTTGTACACTCTGGTGCATTAACATTTGAACACTCTGGTGCATTGACATTTGAACACTCTGGTGCATTAACATTTGTACACTCTGGTACATTGACATTTGTACAGTCTGGTGCATTGACATTTGTACACTCTGGTGCATTGACATTTGTACAGTCTGGTGCATTGACATTTGTACAGTCTGGTGCATTGACATTTGTACAGTCTGGTGCATTGACATTTGTACAGTCTGGTGCATTGACATTTGTACAGTCTGGTGCATTGACATTTGAACACTCTGGTGCATTGACATTTGTACAGTCTGGTGCATTGACATTCGTACAGTCTGGTGCATTAACATTTGTACACTCTGGTGCATTGACATTTGTACACTCTGGTGCATTGACATTTGTACAGTCTGGTGCATTGACATTTGTACAGTCTGGTGCATTAACATTTGTACACTCTGGTGCATTGACATTTGTACAGTCTGGTGCATTGACATTTGTACAGTCTGGTGCATTGACATTTGTACAGTCTGGTGCATTAACATTTGTACAGTCTGGTGCATTAACATTTGTACACTCTGGTGCATTGACATTTGTACAGTCTGGTGCATTAACATTTGTACACTCTGGTGCATTGACATTCGTACACTCTGGTGCATTGACATTTGTACACTCTGGTACATTGACATTTGTACACTCTGGTGCATTGACATTTGTACACTCTGGTACATTGACATTTGTACACTCTGGTGCATTAACATTTGTACAGTCTGGTGCATTAACATTTGTACACTCTGGTGCATTGACATCTGTACACTCTGGTACATTAACATTTGTACACTCTGGTGCATTGACATTTGTACACTCTGGTACATTGACATTTGTACACTCTGGTGCATTGACATTTGTACAGTCTGGTGCATTAACATTTGTACACTCTGGTGCATTGACATTCGTACACTCTGGTACATTAACATTTGTACACTCTGGTGCATTGACATTTGTACAGTCTGGTGCATTGACATTTGTACACTCTGGTGCATTGACATTCGTACACTCTGGTGCATTGACATTCGTACACTCTGGTGCATTAACATTTGTACACTCTGGTGCATTAACATTCGTACACTCTGGTACATTAACATTTGTACACTCTGGTGCATTGACATTTGTACACTCTGATACATTAACATTTGTACAGTCTGGTGCATTGACATTTGTACACTCTGGTGCATTGACATTTGTACACTCTGGTGCATTGACATTTGTATACTCTGGTGCATTGACATTTGTACACTCTGGTGCATTGACATTTGTACACTCTGGTGCATTGACATTCGTACACTCTGGTACATTAACATTTGAACACTCTGGTGCATTGACATTTGTACACTCTGGTACATTAACATTTGTACACTCTGGTACATTAACATTTGTACACTCTGGTACATTAACATTTGTACACTCTGGTACATTAACATTTGTACACTCTGGTGCATTGACATTTATACACTCTGGTACATTAACATTTGTACACTCTGGTACATTAACAATTGTACACTCTGGTGCATTGACATTTGTACACTCTGGTGCATTGACATTTGTACACTCTGGTGCATTGACATTTGTACAGTCTGGTGCATTAACATTCGTACACTCTGGTGCATTGACATTCGTACACTCTGGTACATTAACATTTGAACACTCTGGTGCATTGACATTTGTACACTCTGGTGCATTAACAATTGTACACTCTGGTACATTAACAATTGTACACTCTGGTGCATTGACATTCGTACACTCTGGTACATTAACATTTGAACACTCTGGTGCATTGACATTTGTACACTCTGGTGCATTAACATTCGTACACTCTGGTACATTAACATTCGTACACTCTGGTGCATTAACATTTGTACACTCTGGTACATTAACATTTGTACATTCTGGTACATTAACAATTGTACACTCTGGTACGTTAACAATTGTACACTCTGGTGCATTGACATTCGTACACTCTGGTACATTAACATTTGAACACTCTGGTGCATTGACATTTGTACACTCTGGTGCATTAACATTCGTACACTCTGGTACATTAACAATTGTACACTCTGGGCATTGACATTTGTTCACTCTGGTGCATTTACAATTGTACACTCTGGGCATTGACATTTGTTCACTCTGGTGCATTTACAATTGTACACTCTGGTGCATTAACAATTGTACACTCTGGTGCATTGACATTTGTACACTCTGGTGCACTCTGGTGCATTGACATTTGTACACTCTGGTACATTAACAATTGTACACTCTGGTACATTAACATTTGTACACTCTGGTGCATTAACATTTATACACTCTAGTGCATTGACATTTGTACACTCTAGTGCATTAACAATTGTACAGTCTGGTGCACTCTGGTGCATTGACATTTGTACAGTCTGATGCATTAACATTCGTACACTCTGGTGCATTAACAATTGTACACTCTGATACATTAACATTTGTACACTCTGGTACATTAACAATTGTACACTCTCTTGCATTAAAATATGTACGCACTGATGCATTAACATATGTACACTCTGGTGCATTAAAATGTGTACACACTGATGCATTAACAATTGTACACTCTGGTACATTAACATTTGTACACTCTGGTACATTAACAATTGTACACTCTGGTACATTAACATTCGTACACTCTGGTACATTAACATTCGTACACTCTGGTACATTAACATTCGTACACTCTGGTACATTAACAATTGTACACTCTGGTACATTAACATTCGTACACTCTGGTGCATTAACATTTGTACACTCTGGTGCATTAACATTCGTACACTCTGGTGCATTAACAATTGTACACTCTGGTACATTAACATTTGTACACTCTGATACATTAACAATTGTACACTCTGGTGCATTGACATTTGTACACTCTGGTGCATTAACATTCGTACACTCTGGTACATTAACATTTGTACACTCTGGTGCATTGACATTTGTACACTCTGGTGCATTGACATTTGTACACTCTGGTGCATTGACATTCGTACACTCTGGTGCATTAACATTTGTACACTCTGGTGCATTAACATTCGTACACTCTGGTGCATTAACAATTGTACACTCTGGTACATTAACATTTGTACACTCTGATACATTAACAATTGTACACTCTGGTACATTGACATTTGTACACTCTGGTACATTAACAATTGTACACTCTGGTGCACTCTGGTGCATTGACATTTGTACAGTCTGATGCATTAACATTCGTACACTCTGGTGCATTAACAATTGTACACTCTGATACATTAACATTTGTACACTCTGGTACATTAACAATTGTACACTCTGGTACATTAACAATTGTACACTCTCTTGCATTAAAATATGTACGCACTGATGCATTAACATATGTACACTCTGGTGCATTAAAATGTGTACACACTGATGCATTAACATTTGTACACTCTGGTACATTAACATTTGTACACTCTAGTACACTTACATTTGTACACTCTGGTACATTAACAATTGTACACTCTGGTGCATTAACATTCGTACACTCTGATACATCAAAATTCGTACACTCTGGTACTTGAACACGTGTTCACTCTAGTACATTAACATGGTCATAAACAATTTCAAATATGTTGTCCAAGGGTATATTACTCGCGTAAATTGTTATGCTGAAGTCGGTTGCTCTCGGAAGTGTATTTGAAAATCATACTGGTCCTAGCATATGCTCTATCAAGTTCTTATGTTCTTTTTCGAGTTGAGGAGTTAAACATTCCACCTACAGCTGTCGGCTAATCAGTATCAAATTATTTAGTGGGAATAATGTCGATCACCTTGATTTGTGATGGGAACTAGGGAATCTCAAATTGTTTTTCATTTAGGCACGCACCTCACATAGTGGCATGATCATCCGCTGAAAGAAATTGGTCCGACTAGACATTTGGACATGCGATAAGGATGAAAATCTTCAGGTTCTAGACTTCTGCGAAAGAAAGAGCAAGGTCTGGTCTGCTCGTTTATAAATTGGGCAGAGCGGACATCAGATTATAATAAATAGAAACCGGGTTCAGACCTGGGTCATGGATATTTTATCAGGCAAAATAAGGTATTGGTAACATCTGGGAAAGATTGATGTTTGGAGCTTCCGGGCTTATAGGAGATATCCTGATGTCTGGATCTTGATTTCAACTCCAAATTCTCGCACATCGCCTATCATGGATAACATATATTACTCTTTTGATATCACGTGCAATTAATTAGACAAATTTGACCCTTCTGTTCTGCTACCTGGTTAATGTATAGGGAATTTACTCTTAAAACTTAGCAATGGTGTCTAAAATATAGTCATACATTCGCAGCCTCCTTAAAAACATTATCATCTGGAAGGAATGGCATATTTATCTATATATTATAAGGGAATGGAGAGATTGTTCTCACTGATCCAGTTATTCATCGTTAGAAATTAATGAACTACATACATATGATTAAAATGATAGACTATAAAAAATAACATAATGAACACCACAGCTTACCAAACAGGCATTATTCAGTGTACACACTGTAACGTGTTCAAAAAGTGTCAAAACAAAAGCAAAAACATTTCAACTTTACAAAAAAGCGATTAACCAAAATAAGAAAATAAAATTGAAATCATCAATGCAGCATTATAAAGAAACCACTTGACCATGCATTCAAGTATTCTTGAAAAGTAAGTCTTTAAAACAACTTCAACCATAAGGCAAAGCTATAAAGCACGAAACTCGTCGTAGTTCGCTTCCATGCGGAAGATAAAAAGATTGACATGACCCATATGACTGTATGTATTATGTACTTATCAGATGAGGAAAGACATGAGAAAAGGATGTGTTTATATACATGCATAGCCATGATCATAGCATCACGATGAACTGTTCAGCTGCTAGGCTTCAACATCCGATATGGAAGCACGTGTGCATTGCAATGCGCGGTATAACCGATATGTCGGAACATGGTACATGGAATTATATTTATCAAATTTGTATGAAATTTGAAATCTATTTTGAATTCATAATGACAAGACGATCCCTTCTGAGCATTAAGCGATGCATTATTCCTTCAATGATTTTCTTCTGACCTCTCTTTAGTGTTAACAGAGTATATCACCTTGACTAAATCCTTTGTGATAATAAAGGTCAAATTCAACCACGAGTTTAAATAATTAATATATATGTAAAATAAGGTTATAACATATAAAAATATGAAGATATGTTAATTTATAAAGTCTTTAAATTACATAGTATACCGGTCAGTAGTCACAGTAGCAAAATATAGTTAACAACTTTGGCAGTCATAGTTTAAACTGTTCGCCTGGTTTATTTGTAAACAATAGGAAATCCACTGTAATGAATTTAACTAGCAAATGATTTTGGATAATGACTTTTTCTATCTTCTGGCGTTGTTTTGTATTAAAACAGAATAAAGGATTTCTCATTGTACATTGGTGTTCTTATTTGTAAGAGTCTTTTATTTTGATAATTTCCAGTCGTATTGTTTGTTTAAAACTGCACGTTTAAGACTAAACACTACTTTTTTTTCCATTAATACCTCGATACTTTCCATACAGTCTTAAGTAAACATAGCCGAACGCCACTAACCTTAATAGTTGATTGATGTTGATTGATTAACTGATTATCCTAACATGTTGTCTATATATATATTTCACAAAAGCTGATATTACGTTTTGACCATATGTTGGCAAGAAAAATCACTTAATTTGGTGGAAGATGTAGAATCATAATACTCTTATCATGTCAATAACATAATCTATTTACCTGAATACAAATAAAAGAGAGACTTGAATTATTCGATAAACTTGTCGTACCTATTCTAAATTATGGAAGCCAAGTTTGGGGATGTGGAAAATATAATGCTATTGAAAAGGTACATGTACAATTTTGTAAGAGAATACTGGGTGTAAAATTGACAACCCAGACTGACTTTGTTTATGGAAAACTTGGTAGAATGCCACTGCAACAATCCCGTTATTATAACATCCTTGAATATTGGGTCAAATTGCTTTGTACCAATGACAATAAATAAATTAAGGAAACATATTTGATGCTTAAGGATGATTGTGATAAGAATCAAAATCAAAATGTCAAAAACTGGTGCTCGTTGGTAAGAGACCTCCTCTGTAGCCTCGGTTTGTATGAAGTATGGTTATTTCAAGATGTGGGTCATGTTAATATGTTTCTGTCATTAGTACGACAAAGGCCTAAAGATAATTTTCTACAAAAGTGGAATGAAAATATGCAAAATTCAAGTAGAGGGTCTCTATACAGAGAAATAAGTAGCTTTCAGTTTCAGCCATATTTAAATATTCTCTCAATAACTAAATTCAGGAAGGTAATAACATGCTTAAGGGTAACATCTCATAGACTGCGTATAGAAACTGGAAGATGGGAGAAGCACCGAGCCATACCATTAAATGAAAGGTTATGTATAGTATGCAATGAAATTGGGGATGAATTTCATTTTATATGCAAATGTAAAACTATATGACGATATTAGAGTTGCATATTTACCTTTTTTTTTACAGAAATAGATCTAGTGTGTTTAAATTTGTAGAATTAATGAGAACCATCAATCCAACTACTCTTAAAACTTAGCTGTATACATTGTAAAGGCATTAGAAATTAAATCACTTGTTAATAGTAGATAATAATTATAGTGTGTGTGTGTGTTTTTGTTGTTGTTGTTGTTGTTGATTTTCGCTCTCAAAAGCAACCTATAATTTCGTTTCGTATAGGTGGCTAGAATGTGTGAGTTAATAATATTACCATATGGCTTTTCAATTAACAAGTGTGTAATCCCTATCATGATCACTATGATCACCATGATATTATTTTTGAGATATTTAGTCACTTTAATTGTTAATCATGATGGCAATTATCTATTTAAATTAACACTTACTTATCCATTCTCTCAATGAATAATTTATTATTAATATGTACAAACCTTTTATGCGGCATCATGAATAAGTAGACCGAAGAAGTTTAACTACACGTTTGCCCTTTCTTGTGTATGCGCAAATTTTCATTTGTAAATTGTAAACTGTTGCCACATGGTCCTAATAGCCTTCTGGATTTGGAGCGACGCCTATATATGGAATGCTCACTGAAATTTGCACATGCGTAAAGTTTGCTTTGCAGACCTTACCTGATAAAATATGGGTCCTAATTCGGTAAAAAGCGTGTTTATTAATATTTTATTAATTTATTTTTGTGTTTATTTGTGTGTGTCTGTATCATTCAACACAGAAAAATATTATATGAACAATAATTTATTTATGTAATGTGAGGTTGCTGCACATGTGCAATTTCTGCTTGTTCACTTAACTTTTATATTTAATATAATAATTTTGCAGCTTTTTCTATATATGTAACATCTTGACAAACTTTTTTCTCAAGATTTATAGTATACTGAAAACATTCAAATAAAAACCATTAACGTTCAAACAGGTCTGTTTTCCTCTTCCACTTTTTGCGTCGCCTTTGATGCTTCGCATAAACGACTTTTCTTGTACAATCATGGAACCCCATGCCGTACCCTGTTAAAAGCTGCCCAAATATATTGAGCCAATTTGGGAAGTTTTGAAGTGTTGTTCTTAATAGACGACAATTTCCGATAGCTGATAGATGCAAATAGTGCCGCATCAGCTTCGACAAACTTAACATGACGTCTGCGAACTTAACATTTGGTCAAAACATTTTTTTTTGAAATGTGAGGACCCAAATATGTGTTGTGCTTGGTAATTCATATTGCAATCAACGGCACCAACAGTCGACGCAAACGTACGATAAATGATACCAATGTCGCCAGCAGCAATATTAGTACCTATTATAGTTAATACAATATAAAGTAATTTTGTGACCCAAATGGTGCTTAACATGTTGGTAGGGGTGATATAGACGTGTTTTTGTATGATCGGTGGTCGTTCCGATTGCACTGATAGCAGCAAGTAAGGATTGTATAAAGTCAGCTTCAACACCGTTATTAACGCTCCTGTACACTAAACTCTTTCCTTTATTTTTCCAGTTTCTTGTCTGTACCTCATCGACAGAAGTAAGGGACTGTCGTCATTGTAAGCCAGGATACTTTGCATCTAGAATATGCTCAGAATTTCACGACACTGTCTGCTCACCCTGTTCCGGTGGCAGCTACACCGCCGTCTACAATGTGTACAGTCAATGCAAGCCTTGTTCTCAGTGTGAACTCGGGGAGTATGTATCCGTCGAGTGTACTAAACGCACTGACACCGTATGCGAGTCATGCACACACTCGCCAAGTAAACCTGGCAAGCATTACTTCAACGCCTGCATGCTGAGCGACCAAACCGATCCTGACTCAATGTCGGTAGAAGAAGGTCTGCATTCTGAAGATCTTCCAAACGATGTCAAACTGATGGAAGAAGGTTCAGGCGTTTCAGTAATTTTGACAGATACTAAAAAAGATCACTCGTTCAAGGTGCTAAATGATACGGAAGAAGTAGAAGAGGGGAGTGGAGAGATTGATCTTACAGATGAGGGCCGAAATTTCACACATGTTATTCTGCCAGATGTTGTAAGCAACAAAACTGACGTGGATATTGTTATTCCGACTGGCAACGGAACAATTGCAATTGGTGACGGCATAGAGCTTCCCGGAGGGGAACACAAAAAGGATGTTCATATCCCAAACGAAGAGCTGCTAATCACAACTGCCAGAACAATAAATATCGGCTCAGAGCACAATCTGGAAGATAATAGATCAATTGAAGGTAAGTGACCAACTTGTTTGTTGCAAAGAATAGATGCTCTTAATTCTTAACCCAGCAAGTTGCATTTGACCAGATCCAGGTAAAGTGCGAAAAAAAAATCATAATGATTAACCAAAGCCCACTTGGTCATATAAATTGATCCGTGCTGGTGTTTGGATTGTTCTCACCGATCCAATGATGACAACATTGGCTACCATTACCGATTATTTTGAAAGAAGAAACAAAATCAAAGTTGCAATTGTAGTTACAAAACGCATGGTAAACTTCATTTCACTCGTACGTTTGACAATTTCAATAGTAAATATACACCTGCAGGTTTTACTTTCTTGTTGATAAATAATGATTTTTAATTTAAAAATGAAGCTCTACATTTTTTAAATTGTATGCTTTGTTGTTTTTGTATTTTTGGTATGTTATTGTATATAAGCAGGCAGGTTTTATTTGTGAGGCACTTTTATATCATTAGTTGGCCTTGTTTTCAGTTTCGTCTACTTGTTATTTATTAAAGAAACGCATTTCCTATATGCAGATATAAAGTACATTATCAGTCATCATTTATAAGCAACTAACATTAGTTTAGAATTTTGTTCTCTACACACTGTCGAAAAAGGACAAACTAATCCATCACATGAAAACAAAACATGTTGGTTATATTACCCTTGTAACAATTTATTATGGTTACCTTTTCTGAATATCTTGATCAGTGATATCTTTATTCAATATATCATCAATTTCTCGTGCTTTCGTAAACGAAACCTTTCGTGCTTATTGGATTTTAGTATTGTTTAATATTTAAATTCTTTATAATATTCACTCAATAACTGTTGAGAGAGGAAATACGTTTAATTAAGCTATGTTGAGTTGAAACTGACAAGAAAGAACTTTAAGTTAACTCAAAGTATGTAATTTGAACGATATTGATCATGAATACCATTTTGGAGAACCTGTATATAAGGTTTATTTTTGGGGAACCTGTAGATAAGGTATATTTATGGGAAAACGTATACAAGGAATATTTTTTGGAACCTGTATATAAGGTATATTTTGGGGAACCTGTATATAAGATATGTTTGGGGAACCTGTATATAAGGTATGTTTGGGGGGACTCTGTATATAAGGTATATTTTGGAAACCTGTATATAAGGTATATGTGGGAAACTCTGTATAATGTATATTATGGGGTGTCTAAATGAGGTATACGTTGGAGAACTGTATATACATACATACATATATATATATATATATATATATATATATATATATATATATATATATATATATATATATATATATATATATATATGCTTGCGGAACCAGTATATTAGGTATACTTTTGGGAACCTGTATAATAGGTATAATTTTGGGAACCTGTATATTTTTTATTTCTGTTTGGGGAAACTTTTTATAACATATATTATATTGAACATGTTTATAAGGTATATTTTTGGGAAAAAAATGTTGATAAGGTTTATATTGGAGAAGCCTTACAGAAGGTATGTTTGGGGGAACCTTTATATAAGGTATATTTTGGGAACCTGTATGTAAAGTATATTTTAGGGGAAACGTATATAAGTTATATTTAAGGGAACCTGTATATACGGTTTATTTTGGGGAACCTCTATATAAGGTATGTTTTGGGGAACCTGTATATAAGGTATGTTTGTGGAAACTGTATATGAGGTATCTTTGGGGAAACTGTATATAAGGTATGTTTGGGGGGACTCTCTATATAAGGTATGTTTGGGGGGACTCTGTATATAAGGTATGTTTGGGGGGACTCTGTATATAAGGTATGTTTGGGGGGACTCTCTATATAAGGTATGTTTGGGGGGACTCTCTATATAAGGTATGTTTGGGGGGACTCTCTATATAAGGTATGTTTGGGGGGACTCTCTATATAAGGTATGTTTGGGGGGACTCTCTATATAAGGTATGTTTGGGGGGACTCTCTATATAAGGTATGCTTGGGGGGACTCTCTATATAAGGTATGTTTGGGGGGGACTCTCTATATAAGGTATGTTTGGGGGGACCTCTATATAAGGTATGTTTGGGGGGACTCTCTATATAAGGTATGTTTGGGGGGACTCTCTATATAAGGTATGTTTGGGGGGACTCTCTATATAATGTTTATTTTGGAGAAATTGTATATTAGGTATATTTTGGAGAACCTGTTTAAGAGATATATTTTGGGGAACCTGCATATAAAGTATGTTTAGGCGAACCTGTACATAATATATATTTTGAGGAACCTGTATACAAGGTATGTTTGGGGAACCTGTATATAAGGTATATTTTGGGGGAATCTGTATATAAGGTTTATTTTGTAGAACCTGTAAATAAGGTTTATTTTTGGGTAAACGTATATAAGGCATATTTTAGGGCACCTGTTTATATGATATGTTTTGGAGAACTTGTATATAAGGTATATTTTAGGGCACCTGTATATAAGGTATATTTCGGTGAATCTGGATCTAGGATATATTTGGGGGAAACCTATATATAAGGTATAATTTCGAGAACCTGTATATAAGGTACATGTATATTTGGGGGAATCTGCATATAGGATATATTTGGAGGGAACCTGTGGATAAGGTATAATTGGGGGAATATGCATATAGGATATATTTGGAGGGAACCTGTAGATAATATATATTTTGGGGAATCTGCATATAGGATATATTGGGGGGGGGGGGGGCTGTATATAAGGTATATTTTGGAGAACCTTTAAATAAGTTATATATACCAATTAACCCTGCAAGACATGCTAATTTACACTGCCCTTTAAGTCATTTTAGGTTTCTGTTCGTTGTCTAAACATTACATCAGTAGATGGCTATGCTTACTTGGCAGCTTTTCTCAAGTTTTCTCAGTTTACCATCCTAGTATAATTATATCATCGATGTCACGGTCTTATGTCTCTTTCGTGCTTAAATTTCTTTGTCTAGTGTGCCCATGCGCCAGTTTGCTATTTTTAACTACGCGTGCTTAAATTTCCCTCTAGTGTAAAAAAGTTGTTATGGTTATCAGTATATTTCCAGTTGTTTACTACTTACTGGTTTCTAATGATCATCGATCCTTGTTCGCGCTTGGAATAAAGAAATCAGGCCACAAGGAATCGCTTTTTGATCTTCAGTTGCATGCAAAAACTTGATGGTGCACCAAATTTCTAGTGCAGCAACTATTTCATCTAGATCTAAATGCGTTTGTAAATAAGAATGCATTCATTATTTTCCACGAAAAACTCGATTTTAAGGCAGCCTATTATCTACACACCAATATTTCTCAGGACTGTGGGCCTGTTTTAGTTTATTCATTTTTGACAGTTTAAAGTGGAAATATAAGGCCATATATACATGGGCTGGTGTTTCTATCAGACCAATCTTCCGATCTCTACCATATACAGATATACATATAATATTACAAGTTTACTTAAGATGGAAATGTGTGTCTTGGTGCGAAATATATGCCTGTTTATACATGGGCTGATGCTTCTGTCTGACCAATCTTTCTATATCTACCAAATACAGAAATACATAAACATTACACGTTTACTTCAGATGGAAATGTGTGCCCGGGTTGAAATATAAATCCATCTATACTTAGTCTGAAGTTTCTAAAGGGTCTGTCTTTTTAAATAAATCCCATGTGCTTTGGTGGAAATATAGGCCCATCTATACACAGGATGATGATTCTATCAGGCCAATCTGTCTATCTCTACTATAAATATCTATGATGTATCACGTTTACTGAAGATGGAAATGTGCACCAGGGTGGGTTTCTAACCTTGTCTATACATGGGCTGATCAGTCTTTCAGGTCAATATTTCTGTCTGTAACATACGTACATATAATATTATTCGTTTTCTAAAGATGGATACATGTGCCCGGGGAGGGGGGGGGGGGGGGGGGGGGTGGAATCTCAGATTATGTATATACGAGCTCATATTTATATTAAAACTTTGCGCATGCGCATTTGGGCGTGTGAGAAATTTAGACACGGTAGAAATATGAGACCGTAACACCGGAAGGCTAAGTTGCCACAGCATATCACTCTTAGTTCTTATAGTTCTGTCATTAATTGCACAAAAAGGCACAAACACCTTTTACCCCCATATGTTTGTAAAAAAAATAGTCACATATTTGTTATTAATGTTTGCTATTATTTATGTTTAAAATCTAGCTACTCATTCCTGTATATTTAGCACTGTTGTTTAATATTCCTGTCAGATAATGGAAACACAGCAATAAAGTATTCTTAGTTGTGTTATGTTGAACACCATGTCATAATTTCAGAGCCTCTTGTGCATATAGATGTTACACAATCTGCAGACTTTAAACCGGAAGTAGATCAGTCTTACGACAACCAGCATGACCAGACCAGGGACACACCATTAACTGGGGCCAGTCAAAAACAGGTACGATAGAAGGTGTAACATTTGTAAACACAGATGTCGATGTGCATTTAGTGGTAGTGACAGATAAGAGTGACTTCATCAAGAAATCGGCCACCTCTTTGAACTATGGCATCCATAGAAAATTATCAAACTTCACAAAAACCAAAACTTTGGTGTCTGTAAGACGAAAACCTTTTCCTGGCACAGAAATACTTAACCGTGATATCATTAAGATAATTTATTTTGACAGGATTAATCCCAAAAGTGTCTTGTATCATTTAAGTATTTGAGTATGCATGTAGTTTGAAACATATCGTGTCCAGGTTACTTAATTTTAGCTATTATCTGAATACCATGTGAAGAACATGCCTTCGAGCGCATTACTTTTTCGTCTAATTAATATGAATGTCGTGCCCATAGTTCTCGCGACAAGGACTATTCCAGACGACACGAAAGAAAATTTTATAAAAAAAAGTAACTTAAAATAGTATAGAAAATAAAGTAAAAAAAAAATAGAATCCATGATACACGTATACACATAAACTTCATTTAAACTTTAATTTTTCCTGACAAATAGATATTCAACTCGGATTCGAACCCACAACTACTCGACCAAATAGTAATCGCTCTTGCTCATAACCACTGACTCTTCCGGGGACGCTTCAAGCAACCATATCACTTGATGAATGAATGATCAACGGCAAATTAATAAAGACTTATATTTACTATTAAAGGTTGCTTTCCAATACAAAATCTATCTCCCCTGTTTTCATGCAATAATGTAGGACCCACTCCCATGTTTTCATGTAATGGAGGATGTCCACTTCCCTGTTTTCATGTAATGAAGGCGGATCCGCCCCCTTTTTTATGTACTGGAGAAGGAACCCGCGCCCCTGTTTTCGTGTAATACAGGAGGACCATCCGCTCCCTTGTTTTTATGTAATGGAGGAGGATCCGCTCCTGTTTTTATGTACTGGAGAGGACCCGCTCCTAGGCCGACTTATCGCTTGCTTTCATGTACTGGAGAGGACCCGCTCCTAGGTCGACTTATCGATTGCTTTCATGTACTGGAGAGGACCCGCTCCTAGGCCGACTTATCGCTTGATTTCATGTAATCGAGAATGACCCGGTCCTAGGTCGATTTATCGCTTGCTTTCGTTTACTGGAGGAGGACCCGCTCCTAGGCCGACTTATCGCTTGCTTTCATGTTCTGGAGAAGGACTCACTCCTAGGCCGACTTATCGCCTGCTATCATGTACTGGTGGAGGACCCGCTCCTAGGCCGACTTATCGCTTGCTTTCGTTTACTGGAGGAGGACCCGCTCCTAGGCCGACTTGTCGCTTGCTTTCATGTTCTGGAGAAGGACCCACCCCTAGGCCGACTTATCGCCTGCTATCATGTACTGGTGGAGGACCCGCTCCTAGGCCGACTTGTCGCTTGCTTCCATGTACTGGAGGAGGACCCGCTCCTAGGCCGACTTATCGCCTGCTTTCATGTACTGGAGAGGACCCACTCCTAGGCGGACTTATCGCCTGCTTTCATGTACTGGAGAGGACCCACTCCTAGGCTGACTTATCGCCTGCTATCATGTACTGGTGAAGGACCCACTCCTAGGCCGACTTATCGCCTGCTTTCATGTACTGGACAGGACCCGCTCCTAGGCCGACTTATCGCCTGCTATCATGTACTGGAGGAGGACCCGCTTCTAGGCTGACTTATCGCTTGCTTTTGTGTACTGGACGAGGACCCACTCCTAGGCCGACTTATCGCTTGCTTTCATGTAGTGGAGAGGACCGCTCCTAGTCCGACTTATCGACTGCTATCATGTACTGGAGAGGACCTACTACTAGGTCGAATTATCGCTTGCTTTTATGTACTGGAGGAGGACCCGCTCCTAGGCCGAATTATCGCTTGCTTTCGTGTACTGGTGAAGGACCCGCTCCTAGACCGACTTATCGCTTGCTTTTGTGTACTGGACGAGGACCCACTCCTAGGCCGACTTATCGCTTGCTTTCATGTACTGTAGAGGACCCCCCCCCCCCCTAGGCCGACTTATCGCCTGCTTTCATGTACTGGAGAGGACCCACTCCTAGGCCGACTTATCGCCTGCTTTCATGTACTGGTGAAGGACCCACTCCTAGGCCGACTTATCGCCTGCTTTCATGTACTGGAGAAGAACCCACTCCTAGGCCGACTTATCGCCTGCTTTCATGTACTGAAGAAGGACCCGCTCCTAGGCCGACTTATCGCTTGCTTTCGTGTACTGGTGAAGGACCCGCTCCTAGACCGACTTATCGCTTGCTTTTGTGTACTGGACGAGGACCCACTCCTAGGCCGACTTATCGCTTGCTTTCATGTACTGGAGAAGACCCGCTCCTAGGCCGACTTATCGCCTGCTTTCATGTACTGGAGAGGACCCACTCCTAGGCCGACTTATCGCCTGCTTTCATGTACTGGTGAAGGACCCACTCCTAGGCGGACTTATCGCCTGCTTTCATGTACTGGACAGGACCCGCTCCTAGGCCGACTTATCGCTTGCTTTCGTGTACTGGTGAAGGACCCGCTCCTAGACCGACTTATTGCCTGCTTTCATGTAATGGAGAGGATCCGCTCCTTGGTCGACTTATCGCCTGCTTTCATGTACTGGAGAGGACCCGCTCCTTGGTCGACTTATCGCTTGCTTTCGTGTACTGGCGGAGGAGCCGCTCCTAGGCCGACTTATCGCCTGCTTTCATGTAATGGAGAGGACCCACTCCTAGGCCGACATATCGCCTGCTGTCATGTTCTGGAGAGGACCCGCTCCTAGGGCCCGTTCGCCTGCTTTCATGTACCTGAGGAGGACATATTTCTAAGTCGATTTATCGCCCGTTTCGTGGCCGACTTATCCCCTGTTTTCATTTAGTGGAGGAGGGTCCGCTGCAGTGTTTCCATTTATTGGTAGAGGACCCACTCCCCTGTTTTCTTGTAATGGGGAAGAACAAGCTCCCCTGCTTTCATTAAATGGAGATGGATCCGCTCCCCTATTTTCATGTAATAGAAGGAGGACCCGCTGCCCTGCTTTCATGTTATGGTGCATGACCCGCTCCCCTGTTTTCATGTTATAGTGCAGGACCCGCTCCCCTGTTTTCATGTTATAGTGCAGGACCCTCTCCCCTGTTTTCATGTTATGGAGGCAGACCCCCCCCCCCCCATCTCCCTACTTTCATGTCATGGTTGCGGATCCGCTGTCCATTTTTCATGTTATGGTGCAGGACCCGCTCCCCTGTTTTCATGTTATAGTGCAGGACCCGCTCCCCTGTTTTCATGTTATGGTGCAGGACCCTCTCCCCTGTTTTCATGTTATAGTGCAGGACCCGCTCCCCTGTTTTCATGTTATAGTGCAGGACCCGCTCCCCTGTTTTCATGTTATAGTGCAGGACCCGCTCCCCTGTTTTCATGTTATAGTGCAGGACCCGCTCCCCTGTTTTCATGTTATGGAGGCAGACTCCCCCCCCCCCCCCATCTCCCTACTTTCATGTCATGGTTGCGGATCCGCTGTCCATTTTTCTTGTTATGGTGCAGGGCCCGCTCCCCTGTTTTCATGTTATAGTGCAGGACCCGCTCCCCTGTTTTCATGTTATGGTGCAGGACCCGCTCCCCTGTTTTCATGTTATAGTGCAGGACCCGCTCCCCTGTTTTCATGTTATAGTGCAGGACCCGCTCCCCTGTTTTCATGTTATGGAGGCAGACTCCCCCCCCCCCCCCCCCCCCCCCATCTCCCTACTTTCATGTCATGGTTGCGGATCCGCTGTCCATTTTTCATGTTATGGTGCAGGGCCCGCTCCCCTGTTTTCATGTTATAGTGCAGGACCCGCTCCCCTGTTTTCATGTTATGGTGCAGGACCCGCTCCCCTGTTTTCATGTTATGGAGGCAGGACCCTCTCCCCTGTTTTCATGTTATAGTGCAGGACCCGCTCCCCTGTTTTCATGTTATGGTGCAGGACCCGCTCCCCTGTTTTCATGTTATGGTGCAGGACCCGCTCCCCTGTTTTAATGTTATGGTGCAGGACCCGCTCCCCTGTTTTCATGTTATGGAGGCAGGACCCGCTCCCCTGTTTTCATGTTATGGTGCAGGACCCGCTCCCCTGTTTTCATGTTATGGTGCAGGACCCGCTCCCCTGTTTTTTATGTTATGGTGCAGGACCCGCTCCCCTGTTTTTATGTTATAGTGCAGGACCCGCTCCCCTGTTTTCATGTTATGGTGGCAGGACCCGCTCCCCTGTTTTCATGTTATGGTGGCAGGACCCGCTCCCCTGTTTTTTATGTTATGGTGCAGGACCCGCTCCCCTGTTTTCATGTTATGGAGGCAGGACCCGCTCCCCTGTTTTCATGTTATAGTGCAGGACCCGCTCCCCTGTTTTCATGTTATGGTGCAGGACCCGCTCCCCTGTTTTCATGTTATGGTGCAGGACCCGCTCCCCTGTTTTTTATGTTATGGTGCAGGACCCGCTCCCCTGTTTTCATGTTATGGTGCAAGACCCGCTCCCCTGTTTTCATGTTATGGTGCAGGACCCGCTCCCCTGTTTTCATGTTATGGTGCAGGACCCGCTCCCCTGTTTTCATGTTATGGTGCAGGACCCGCTCCCCTGTTTTCATGTTATAGTGCAGGACCCGCTCCCCTGTTTTCATGTTATGGTGCAGGACCCGCTCCCCTGTTTTCATGTTATGGTGCAGGACCCGCTCCCCTGTTTTTTATGTTATGGACGCAGACCCCCCCCCCCCCCATCTCCCTACTTTCATGTCATGGTTGCGGATCCGCTGTCCTGTTTTCATGTTATGGAGCAGGACCAGCTCCCCTGTTTTCATGTTATGGAGGCGGACCCCACCACCACCCCACCCCACTTCACCCCTACTTTCATGTGATGGTTGCGGATCCGCTGTCCTGTTTTTATGATTATGTGTTATCATGTTATGGGGGCGGACTCGCTCCCCTCTTTTCATGTAATAAAGGCGGATCCACTCCCCTCTTTTCATGTAATGAAGGCTGACCCGCTCCAATGTTTTCGTGTAATGGAGGCGTACTCGCACCCTTGTTTTCGTGTTATGGGGGTGGACCCGCTCCCCTGTTTATCTGTAATGGAGGTGGCCATGCTCGCCTATTTTCATGTAATGGAGGAGGACCCGCTCCCCTGTTTAACTGTAATGGAGGTGGCCATGCTCACCTATTTTCATGTAATGGAGGAGGACCCGCTCCCCTGTTTAACTGTAATGGAGGCGGATCCGCTCCCTTTTTTTCGTGGACCAGCCTCTGGGTTACATACATATTAAATATTCTCGATAAGTTCTTATATAAAAGCAATTAACATTAACAAGTTACAGTATTCTTTCTTCATTGTCGTAGAAACAAGCAAATCCACCAAACCATGACAAATATTGAAACTAAATCCACCATTTTAAGATTGCAAAAACAAAAGATAACATTATTTGCTAAGCCTTTTTGCGTCCTTTAGCATCACTGTGAAAACCAACAACTAGTGTTTCAATATATAGACGATATATTTATTAGCTTAGTTTGTTTAAAAATCAAATCAATGTAATGCAAAAGCATCACTGTTAGATTTTTGAAAGGAGTTTAAACTTGTACAGCACTGGTCAATTTCAGAACTTTCTTAAACTCTTGGAAACTCTCCAGAGCGGCAGCACTGGGGCCTTTCATGTTAATATGACAACTAAATTAATATTCCATAACGTTGAAGATTCTCAACGGAAGTATCTGGTTAATGAAAATGGTTTGCTGTTTAAAACGTTTTGAAGCAGTACGTTCTATTTAATTTGGTCAAAGGAAACGTTTACATGTGCATATAAAACACATGAACTGTATTTATACGTTAAAACAAAATGTTGGTTCTTGCCTGCAATCGGGTGATAAACTACACGGGTAACAGGTATGCACAGATTACACTGCAACTATAAGCAGAACCAGAATACTAACAGCTGGACAACAGTGGAGTAGGGAGCTCAATATACGTGAAATTGTGTACTAAAATTAAAAAAAAAAAAAAACTGTCTGCAGAGAACAGAGATCCCTGGTCAGATTCAAAGCACTAGATTCGGGGTGGTGATATAGTGACCAGATTGTGTAAACAACTTTTCTTTATTTTTATCGAACATGAAATGTCAGTTCCATGGCGATGAAATTTCCTATGATGTACAATACGTGCGCATATCTAGTTTTGCATGTAGAAGGCTGGATAGTTGGCGAAAAAGCATAAAAGATGTAGTTTGCAGTTTCTCCTACTGCGTAAAATGTGAATTGTTGTAATTTGTATCACGGGAAAGTGAAAGAAACGCGTCCATCACAGGATAAGTATTGTCAACTATATTAAATCACCAATATTCGTACTTGGCTTGGAGCATTTGTGTTTTCAGTAGCTTGCCAGAAATATCGATATAAAAGCAAGAAAGATAAAAATGAAAAGATTTTACAAAATATAAGGTTGTATTTTAACTTGTATGTTACACGGTGTTTGAGCCATTAACAATACCATCTATATCTTACCTCAGTTACCTTTATGAAGAAAGCTTGCATCACGTTGCATCGATCTTATATAGAAACATTGCAGCAGATCTTCAACCAATCAAATTGACATTACAAAATCCGTTTGATGTTTTTCTTGTTGAGAAGTAAAAATAATGCGTGTACACGTATTCGCCGCTACCACCAGTTAAAGTTATTCTATTGAACTTCCGGCATCAAGGAAAATAACTCATTATATTGACCTGGTTCAGCTAATTAGGAGAATTTCGTCTAAGTCTACGTAAAAACAAGTCCATTGTTCACTTTAATGCATGTTGGGAAGGACGACTGTAGTTATTTATTGAGTAAAGTGGACGTTAGAGCTGTTTAACCAACAGTGTCAATAGTCAGCACTGTTGGTTTATGGGGCCAAAAAGCTCAGTCACTGGACCTTTTATACTGTTATCTAATGATTTATCAATAGCTGGGATTTACTGAAATATATAGAGAGAGATCGGATTCGATATAGGACACTTTGTCCACAACACGATTAGTTAAGTCAAGTTAAGTCGTTAAATTCATGATGTTCATTTATACATTATGCCACGTATGGATACGACATTTTTATGGCGACCATTTTAAAACAGATTATTTTGGATAGGTCGCATATCACGATTAACAAAACATAAACAGAAGAAAGTCTATTAGATATCATAAATAGGAACAGGACATAAGGATCTGCAATGGTGATGTTTTTTTGTCAAATTGTACTGGGTACAGTAATGTTAAGCAACCACCACAAATCACAATACATCAAAATGGCTGCTATGTCTGTCAGGCTCCTTTGTATTGTATTAGCTTGTCCATTTGTAAAAGGGAGATAGTTTACTTGCACATATTGTTAATATAATTGGCTCTGTAATATGGATAATTGCAAGTTATAATGCCATGTTATTATGGGGCCTGATATAATAATATCCGTCGCAAATATAATCAACTCGTGTCTCAATACGTACAGTGTTCAATGTTCAACTGTCAAAGTATCAACGTGTTCCAACTCTATCAAAATAATTCCTTAATCATTTCTGAATTATAAAAATTAAATTAGATCTATTCAATAACTCATTTATTATTCTGTGTCTGTGTAATAAAACCTTCAGTATATCACATATGACTTTGCTATAATGTACCCATTTTGTGTGGTTGTAATTTTGCTTTGTCAAAATTATTGTATGCGAAATTTTATTGAAATCATGTATACTTTGTGCTAATATTTTCAATGACCAAAGACAGATGTTGTGACGATATGCTTCTATACGTTAAAGATGTAAGATGTAAAGGTGTTCTCTGGTTTCTGCCAGCCGACTGATGACAGCTCTGGTATAAGTGTTGGCATCGTGGTGACGGTGGGTCTACTGGCCGCACTGGTTTTCTTCATCCTCGGATTTATCGCCAACCGGATCTGGACCGCCCGCAGGGACCGATCATTCAACGTTCAAGAGGTACGATCAACACACGGGATATTATATATATATATGGCCTCCTGTTATGAAGATCATTAATACAACATAAGATACATAAAGTATAGATACGACGAGACTTTTAACTAATGCAATCTGGTAAACATGACGTGACTAAAATAGTGTCTTTCACGTGTATCTTACAAAAAAATAACCGCAAAAAGAATATTTGCTTGAGATCACAGTTTCTTATCTAAACGATGAAATTGTCAAAGAATCGTTGATTTTCTCCCAGCAATCGTGTGTCTATTGCTAATGCTCTCAGCAAACTTTGCAGTACGGCTGCTTCAAGAGAACGCCTTCTACGGGTAAATGAAATATTTTGGTGGATCTTAAAATTATATGCAATCATTTTTACACATTAGTGCCGCACAAACACATAATTTTATTAAAACTTATAGATAGGTTCACAAACGGAATGTTATATAAATTTGTCTAAATGCAGTGTAACAAATGTACTATTTCTCAGAGGTAACAAATAAAACTATCAAAAATGGAACAAAACTCGCAGTAACTTGGTGTCCCCTGATTATTTTATTTTATGTACACTGTATCTCGTATCTGTGCCATTTTATTGAAAGGCGGAAAGACGTAATGGCAGTGCTGGCGTTGAATGCAGCAAGGTAGAATATAAAGACCCAGAAAATCCCAATCCTAAAAGTAACATTTATGACGAAATGCCGAAAAATGGCCGAGGAGGCAGTGGCAGCCAGGCCAACAAGCACGAACACGGTCCCATATACACTAAACCTCTTAAACGGAATTGTGCTCAGCCAAAGGACGCAAAATCACAGGGCACAGCAGGAAGTAACAAAGGTACGTAACTCTTATATTGTGTATCAACTGCGGTTACAACGAGTTATTTCAAGAAATTTTGATATACATGTATCTACACTCGCCTTTTGTGAATCAATTTCTTTTTGCAAGTTTCTCGTCGTTAATAATAAATACTAATGCTGAATTTCGGTTTGTTAATGCCGATAAAGACATGCAGGCCCTGCCACATCTAGACGTTATAGTAAGCGTATGCAAGACTAGAGACATTTCCCTGACACTTAGTATAATAAAAAATATAACGTAGGCCTATACCAAAGCCGGTAAATAGCTTTTCAAACCTAATGTTAATTGTTACAATTATAAGATACAGATGCGTCAAACCGATAATAAATAAAGTTTTATTGCATTCAATAAGGACTGTTGTGTTGCGGCCGTTCACAACGTATGCCCAATATAAAACGTAAATTCCTAATGCATGGTTTTAAGTACATTATCTTTAAAAAGGGATATATGTAGCGCTTTGTATGGTAGCTTTGTTTTTGTTGTGTTTTTACATCACACCGAAACGAATATGTGATGGCATTATGTTAAAGAGGCTTTCTGCAATCGCTCAGAAACATCAAGTCCGATTAACATAAGTTCTATAACGTTATTCGAACTAAGACACGTTCGGGTACACTCGGATCTCGACGTATCTCTACTTCTACTTTTATGCAATTTATCAGTTACGCGGATGCATAGGTTTTCGTAAAGTTTGACGTAATCGACCCTTTTGCACCGTTTTTCATACATGGGATTTACGCTGACAAAATCGTTGTGGTGTGGCGGTACGCCTATATTTGTTGCATTCAGCCTCGTTGGTACATTTTTGCTCGCCATAAGGTGAATGCGATAGTAGGCTAAACAAAACCAATTCGTTGTCATTTGACTATTTGATTGTTGGAACTGTATGCAGAACATGTATGCTATGTATGAACCACTTAACTTGTGTGTGTCAATGAAATTGTGTAATTCGCAGTCAACGACGGGGAATGGGCGGGTTTCACAATAAGTCGTAATTCTTCGTCTGGATCTTTAATACTACGTAAGTAATGACGTCATTATAGTGACACATTGTTTATACGTCAGAGCTTCATTATCATCGTTTGGTTTCCATCACTTAAGTTATTGCACGTTACTTCTAATTATTGGACAGGATAAAAAGGAAAACTCATGTAACCAAGAGACACGCAGAGTCGTGTAGATGTATATAATTATAACAAGATCATTAAATTAGATCTTTGAATTTGCAGCAGGTAACTTTAAGATTGTTTGGTGTTGGACTGAATGGTGTTAAAGTAGTAATCAACTGCCTAACTTAAGGGGGTCTGTATGAATGTTATGCCCCATTTGGTACTATATTATAACCCAGATACTTTAACTTTAAAGGGTCGATGGTATTACAGTTTTAATAACACGCATGTTTCTGCACAGATAATATTTAAGTAGATTATTTTCATATTAGAATCTTGGTTATCGCCAGTCGGAACTCCTCGGGTAATTTCGTCCTCGGGACAATCATCCCTCGGATTTATCTGGTGCAATGATACTTGCTCAAATCACGATCGTTTTGTTCGCCGTAAGTTGGAAGAATATCCCTAAAATGTAGTTCGCACAAAGCATAAACAATGTTATCGTTGCCATTGTATCATGCGCTGGGTAAATCAAAATTATTATTTTTTTAATTAGAAGCCGCCACAAAATGAAGTTTTACAGACATCATACTGTGAGCTGTCATCCGAGCTGCCTTCTTTGTTTTGACGTCAGTCACAAAAGAAGTCCCATTTAGGGAAATGACTGACTTCCTACATACATCCGAGAGATGATTCGTGAATTATCCGAGGTGTTCCGACTGGGTTATCACATGACAATGGGTATCGAAAACGAGGCTATACGTGATGCTAACAGGTTACGCTAAGGCAACGCATCGTATTTACAATGTGCTTTCCTGTATACATCCTAATATTTATACGAAGAAAGACGTTTATATATTTTTTTTTGGTGTAGGCTATAATCTAAATTATTCCTTAATGTTGGATGTTATTTTTCTAAGTTTACTCGCGATTTTTTATGTGTGAATTACAAACAGTTAACATGGTCGACAGTGAAAAGATGTGCAATCGAGTGGTTGATATAGACTATGCGGTATAAGGCGTAGCTCTGTTTCCTGGAATTTCTTTTATGCAAAAGCGGTATGTACTTTTTACGCTGCAGATTGTGAGCTGCCGATTGTAAGTTTTTTGATATGGAGTAAATAAATCGTCGCTTTCTGATGGGTTCAAATCAGCTAGATTGTAACGGTGTATTCATGATTGCACTGGACTAGCCGATATCATCTAGCAATCAGCTAGAATGTAACCGTCCAGTCATGACAGCATTGGACTAGACGATATTGTCTCGCAGTCAGCTAGGTTGTAACCGTCCAAGCATGATTGTATTGGACAAGCCGATATCGTCTAGCAGTCAGCTAGATTGTATCCGTCCAACCATGATTGCACTGGACTAACCGATATTGTCTAGCAGTCAGCTAGATTGTAATCGCCCAGTCATGAGTGCAGTAGACTAAACAATATTGTCTAGCAGTCAGCTGGAATGTTACCGTCCAACCATGATTGTATTGGAGAAGCCGATATCGTCTAGCAGTCAGCTAGATTGTAACCGTCCAACCATGATTGTATTGGACAAGCCGATATCGTCTAGCAGTCAGCTAGATTGTAACCGTCCAACCATGATTGTATTGGACAAGCCGATATCGTCTAGCAGTCAGCTAGATTGTATCGTCCAACCATGATTGCACTGGACTAACCGATATTGTCTAGCAGTCAGCTAGATTGTAACCGTCCAACCATGATTGCACTGGACTAACCGATATTGTCTAGCAGTAAGCTAGATTGTAACCGTCCAACCATGATTGTATTGGACAAGCCGATATCGTCTAGCAGTCAGCTAGATTGTAACCGTCCAACCATGATTGTATTGGACAAGCCGATATCGTCTAGCAGTCAGCTAGATTGTATCGTCCAACCATGATTGCACTGGACTAGCCGATATTGTCTAGCAGTCAGCTAGATTGTATCGTCCAACCATGATTGCACTGGACTAGCCGATATTGTCTAGCAGTCAGCTAGATTGTATCGTCCAACCATGATTGCACTGGACTAACCGATATTGTCTAGCAGTCAGCTAGATTGTATCGTCCAACCATGATTGCACTGGACTAACCGATATTGTCTAGCAGTCAGCTAGATTGTATCGTCCAACCATGATTGCACTGGACTAGCCGATATCGTCTAGCAGTCAGCTAGATTGTATCGTCCAACCATGATTGCACTGGACTAGCCGATATCGTCTAGCAGTCAGCTAGATTGTATCGTCCAACCATGATTGCACTGGACTAGCCGATATCGTCTAGCAGTCAGCTAGATTTTAACCGTCCAACCATGATTGTATTGGACAAGCCGATATCGTCTAGCAGTCAGCTAGATTGTAACCGTCCAACCATGATTGTATTGGACAAGCCGATATCGTCTAGCAGTCAGCTAGATTGTATCGTCCAACCATGATTGCACTGGACTAACCGATATTGTCTAGCAGTCAGCTAGATTGTATCGTCCAACCATGATTGCACTGGACTAGCTGATATTGTCTAGCAGTCAGCTAGATTGTATCGTCCAACCATGATTGCACTGGACTAACCGATATTGTCTAGCAGTCAGCTAGATTGTAACCGTCCAACCATGATTGTATTGGACTAACCGATATTGTCTAGCAGTCAGCTAGATTGTATCGTCCAACCATGATTGCACTGGACTAACCGATATTGTCTAGCAGTCAGCTAGATTGTATCGTCCAACCATGATTGCACTGGACTAACCGATATTGTCTCACAATCAGCTTCATTGTAACCGCCCAACCATGATTGCACTGGACTAGCCGATATCGTCTAGCAGTCAGCTAGATTGTATCGTCCAACCATGATTGCACTGGACTAGCCGATATCGTCTAGCAGTCAGCTAGATTGTATCGTCCAACCATGATTGCACTGGACTAGCCGATATCGTCTAGCAGTCAGCTAGATTGTAACCGTCCAACCATGATTGTATTGGACAAGCCGATATCGTCTAGCAGTCAGCTAGATTGTAACCGTCCAACCATGATTGTATTGGACAAGCCGATATCGTCTAGCAGTCAGCTAGATTGTATCGTCCAACCATGATTGCACTGGACTAACCGATATTGTCTAGCAGTCAGCTAGATTGTATCGTCCAACCATGATTGCACTGGACTAACCGATATTGTCTAGCAGTCAGCTAGATTGTAACCGCCCAACCATGATTGCACTGGACTAACCGATATTGTCTAGCAGTCAGCTAGATTGTAACCGTCCAACCATGATTGTATTGGACTAACCGATATTGTCTAGCAGTCAGCTAGATTGTATCGTCCAACCATGATTGCACTGGACTAACCGATATTGTCTAGCAGTCAGCTAGATTGTATCGTCCAACCATGATTGCACTGGACTAACCGATATTGTCTAGCAGTCAGCTAGATTGTATCGTCCAACCATGATTGCACTGGACTAACCGATATTGTCTCACAATCAGCTTCATTGTAACCGCCCAACCATGATTGCACTGGACTAGCCGATATCGTCTAGCAGTCAGCTAGATTGTATCGTCCAACCATGATTGCACTGGACTAACCGATATTGTCTAGCAGTCAGCTAGATTGTATCGTCCAACCATGATTGCACTGGACTAGCCGATATCGTCTAGCAGTCAGCTAGATTGTATCGTCCAACCATGATTGCACTGGACTAGCCGATATCGTCTAGCAGTCAGCTAGATTGTAACCGTCCAACCATGATTGTATTGGACAAGCCGATATCGTCTAGCAGTCAGCTAGATTGTAACCGTCCAACCATGATTGTACTGGACAAGCCGATATCGTCTAGCAGTCAGCTAGATTGTATCGTCCAACCATGATTGCACTGGACTAACCGATATTGTCTAGCAGTCAGCTAGATTGTATCGTCCAACCATGATTGCACTGGACTAACCGATATTGTCTAGCAGTCAGCTAGATTGTATCGTCCAACCATGATTGCACTGGACTAACTGATATTGTCTAGCAGTCAGCTAGATTGTATCGTCCAACCATGATTGCACTGGACTAACCGATATTGTCTAGCAGTCAGCTAGATTGTATCGTCCAACCATGATTGCACTGGACTAACCGATATTGTCTAGCAGTCAGCTAGATTGTATCGTCCAACCATGATTGCACTGGACTAACCGATATTGTCTAGCAGTCAGCTAGATTGTATCGTCCAACCATGATTGCACTGGACTAACCGATATTGTCTCACAATCAGCTTCATTGTAACCGTCCAACCATGATTGCACTGGACTAGCCGATATTGTCTAGCAGTCAGCTAGATTGTATCGTCCAACCATGATTGCACTGGACTAACCGATATTGTCTCACAATCAGCTTCATTGTAACCGCCCAACCATGATTGTATTGGACAAGCCGATATTGTCTCACAATCAGCTTCATTGTAACCGTCCAACCATGATTGTATTGGACAAGCCGATATCGTCTAGCAGTAAGCTAGATAATAACCGTCCAGTCATCATTGCCTGTGGCAACCCGATAGTGTCTTGAGGACAGAGCTAGCCTATACTTAGAGTAATCCGTAAAATGTCATGTTATGGCCTCGTATTAGATAAACCGTGTCACGAGATCAGTGCTAATTCGCCTATTGAGAAAACTGGTAAATATGTACTTTTTTTAAGTGCCAAATATTGTATGGCATGTATGGGCACAGTAATAGATGCAATAGATTTGATAGGGTTTTCAATAAATCTCTATCATTTATCGGTGCACGGAACGGACATATTTTCTAAAGAACTACGATTTCCCCTTAGTTTATTCATTGCTCATCCTATACAAAAGTTTAACAAAAGAAATAATTGTTTGTTTACATGTCTTAACAAAAAATGACTTTTCATGTTATTTTATTATGATAATTCCATGATGACTAAAGGAACAAACGAGTAATTATAATTAATTTTTCTGACGCATTGGAGGGGCATTCCAACCTGTAAAACTAGCCCCTAACCATGTAATCATCTAAGCCATTTCGTAAACTAGTCATGTACATTGTAACAGCTAGTAGAAGAGAAAGTAGTTCAGTGGAAGATGTCTGCACGTTAACATTACATTTTAACACACAACAGCTATTCCTTCATCTGACCAACACACACAACAATGACACGACAATGCTCACCGCTAAAGTAATTGCCCGCAGTAGTACAACTACAAATGTTAGTTAACATGATAGCAGTTTTCTTAAATAATAGAAATGCTTTGATTTATGTTATAATTGAGAGAAAACGTTTGTTCTGAAACTATTGCATCGAATTGCCAAGGATTGTTGAAAGGCGAACATTGTTACAGTATATAGTACAAAAACCCTCTCCGATAGAATCCTTTCCTGCAGTTTAGCATAAGTGGACACAATCTCTTATAGAGATGTTTCAGACGCACAAATTCCTTCCTTAATCAACATTTTCACACGTATGAGCCTGACCAAATAAAAGAAAAGAAGTGTGAGTACCCTTTCACATATTTAAATCTAAAGGACCTTAACTTTATGTCTAATGGAGGCCTACCGATATCCATAGTTATCTCCCTTGCGTAGTCAGTTTAGAGTGATTTCCCTTTGATATTGGCTAGTTCCGGTTTGCTGAGAAAAACGACGATCAGATAAAATATCGAGATTTGGCGTGTTGCGATAAATTTCGTTTTTTGTTGTCTTTATTCGTGATTGGTGAGATGCATATAATGTGTGTAAGCTTTTAATGTAAATGTGCTGGAAGTAAAGTGGTAATTAGAGCAATTCGACTATAGTAATGCATTTTTATACTAGTCATGATTGAAATTAAATGGCATGTAGGGAGTTAGCAACATATACAACCTTTTTTGGTGTGTGTGTGTTTTTTGCTCTTTAATCCTATTTTCATTAACTACTTGAGCCCTACAGCCAATTAACTAGTCATCCCCTAGAGGCATTTCTCTAGTCATCCCCTACACCTTGTGGGGGTCGTACCTGCCTCTCATGCCTAGACACATCTGGTGTGGATTACCGGTCAGTGTAAGATATTGGGGGTGGGTGTACACACAGCACAATAAACATTTTGGATATACTCTTAAAGTATATTTTCACATACTTGCAGCACAGAAAGTGCTTTACACAACCGTGTAATTTTTCACACTCTAAGAAAAGAAATACTTCAGAAAAGAGGGAAAATGAGTGAACTCTGAAGACCAAGTAAAATTAATAATATCAAAATTAACACATTTCAAATAATTAAAATAAAATATGATGGACCTCATCAAGTTTTTTATGCTTATAACGTAAATAATACCGCTTTATATAAAAAGGATATAATGAGTAACTTTAAAACAATCGGCCGTCTTTGATTGAAAGTTGCATTTTACCGGTAGTTTGAGAAAATAACGGTCTTAAACTTCATATTTGATTGAAAACTTCCGTGATTTCCAAGAGTTAGGTTTTGTCTTTTGATCTGTTGAAATTTGGAATTATTTATTATCTGACGCAGGTAATTCCACATATCCGCAGATACATATGCGTATAAGTAGGAATTTTAAAGCTAACAGTAAGGCACATCACCGTTTTTCTTTGTCTCGACATAATTAATTCATTGTGTTTACATCCGAGTTACATGAAATTCCAATACATATATTTCAGGTCATAAAAACCTTACATGTGACCACGCTTTTTCCTAATCAACAGCTTTTTTCAACATAAAATCGGCGTACTCTCAATAAAGTTTACTGTATATAACCGAAACCGGAACTACCCAAAGAAGCGCCACCTCGATCAAGGGAGGTAAATACGCAGCGAAATCAAGGATAACTCCGTATATCGATAGGACCCCATTTTTGTCAACTTGTCCTATAAAGTGAGGATATTTGTGTGTGTTTGTTTGTCTGGTGTGAAATCTTCTAACACCTGAATAACAAAACACATATTCTATTTCTTTTATGTAAAGAACATTTTTAGAACATTTACAAATATGTAAATGTGCTGTCTCAGTTATTAGTAATTAGGAACTTAAATATTATATAATGCTCTGCATAGACGTATAATAACGGGACCACTGACTCGTGACGTCACGCTATATATTCTATATCAATAGGTTGAATCCGTCGCAGCGCCATCACTGGGAGTCATAGAAAACTTCCGGTGTAAACTAAAACAATAGATGGAAAGCTGAAAGCTGTGTTAACACTAATGAAAAAAACGCGTAAATCTCGTGTTACTAGGATGTGAAATTATAATTTCCAAAGGGTTCTACCAAACAAGAGTGGCGGGGACAATATTTCTTGTTTATAGTCGTTCAGAATTTAGTGTTAATCCAGACACGACGCACATCTGCCCCGCCCACCTCGAACCTTCTGTCATGGTATGTTATTTCTTTATTCGTTTGTTGTTGTTTTTAATCTGAATATTATGGCTTATCGTTATATATAATCAGTCATTTTACGTTTATTTTCCTGTTAAATAAATGGCTAAATCGAAAATCAGCACGCCAATAGCAGCTGTCAGAAAACCTTGTTCTTCTTTCGGTTTCAATTGTGATAAATAGTAACTGTTCAGTTTAAACTTCTGGATTAGATTATCCTTAACAAAAATGTCATGTCTGAAACTTAAAGAAGTGTATTTTTTGTACATATATATGCTTTATTTTCTATGGACTTTTTTTTATTTATTTATTTTTTACTTTGCAGCCTGTAGTGGGCAGAAGTGGGTGGGGTCTAATCTATTAATTTTTATCATTTATGAAATAGAACTATTTATAGAATCAAACCTACCACTTCCGTTACCCTTGTGAATAATTGGAAACAAATATAGTGCTGCCTTTTCTGTGGTTTCCTGCCATGAACACCCTGCAAAAACGTAACTAGATTTTTATATTTTTGTTTTAATTTTGTATGTTTTGTTTTATATTATTATTGGTGAATGAATAATAAATGTATTTGTCCAGACTAGGGATGGAACCAAAGAGGTTAGGCAGGGTTACTGCAACTTTTCATATAAATCTGAAACCTGTATAGCATACATTTATTTTTTCAGTTACCATGATATGAACTATTTCTTCGGAGACAGTTAACCTTTAAATTCAACACCAAGGGCCAGCCAACAGAAGCACAGCTGTCAGGATAGCAGAGGAGAAATATCAGTTAAAAGATAAAATATTATTAAAAGGTTTTGAATTTTAAGTCTGTTTCAGTATTGTTTCCTTAGTGGTAGATCTTTTCTTAAATTTTACTTTTCATAAAACTGTTTTAACAGATCACAAGGCAGGATTATGTTAAATATTGTTTATTTCTCCATATAATCTACAAAATAATTTGACAGTTAACAAACATCAGCATAGCAGAAGTATCTCATTTACTTACTATATAACATGTTTAAAACTTTAAAAGAACCATTTAATGGCACATTCATCGAGAACTTGCACATAGTCAATTTATATCAAATGGTAAGGGGAGACTGAAATATCTCCTATTATTATACATATAATTATTAAGATTTTATGAGAAAAAACTTTAATAAGTTATTTGACTTTTATTTCTATAAAAAAGACAATCGTGTTGCATAATTATTGTTGCATATTAAAATTTATATGTATTTGTTTTTACTTGTTTTATTTGTTCTAAATGCATTTTCATTCCACATTAAAATATTTTTTGCACATTATAAATAAAGCTGTGTTCTTGTTTGTTCTGACAACATTAATTAAAATGCATGCTGAAAGCCAGTGCAAGTAAGAGTGTCATCTCTGTTTGCAAGAATAGTTTTAAACCCTTGAGCCATGTTGAAAGTTTTCACATTGTAAGAAGAAATGTTAAAATATATATAAAGTAGGAACTTAAGCAGGTTGTAAATTAGTACAGACACTTTGTTAGTTTTAAATCATGGACCCAATTTTTTCTTATATTAACTATTAAAAATGATTGAGTTAGGCCTTGGTACGGTATTGTTACTTACCCAATGGCTCTTTACTGGTTCAGTTTAGTTGATGAATAACCCTACTGCAACTAAAACATCATTTGTGAAATTGGCATGTTTGTTATTTTAGCTAATTTTTAGCTAATTGCTTTATGTTTTAAAATGCACACTGAATCAGAAAAACAAATAAAGCTAATTCCTAGTCAATACAAATATATTAATAAAATATATATTTTTATTTGTTAATTCTTAAAACATACATGTTCTGTTGTGACTAGTTTAACTCTGAACTTAGGCATGTTTATATTGTCAAAACAACATACAACAATACAGAAACTTTCTGTCAATAAAAAAAAACTAAATTACTGCATCAAACATACATAAACAATTCAGATAATGGAGTTACTACATTTACTCAATTTATAATTAGTGTACTAAAATATGTAAACCAGGGTTCCCCTTATATGAAATGTTAAAACTATATGTCAGCAGTGGGTAATAAGCTCTGTCAATAATGTAGGATATATATATATCAAAATTAAACACACACCAAGAAGACCACACTTTCAATGTTTTTAGTTGTTTTATGTTATCTATTTCTCAAAATGTTCTGTTATAATAAAACAAATGTAGACATCTAACAACTCAATAGTAATTTTAATATTGTCTGGAAGAATTCTGGCCCAAAGATGTGTTTAAGTTCCTTTGTACTAGTTGAACGTCTCAGAGCAACAGCCGCAGGCCAAGCAGAGACGTCTCTGGTTCAGGGGATTCACCACTATTGTCTTATTCCTAAAATCAGTATAAAAAGACAATTAAGTGCATACTCTATATGTGTTTAATATTAATAGTTGATCGTGGTTCTGCTTTCTTTCCAATTTGAGATCCCTTACCAGCTTACTCCTTTCCACCATCATTCTTCGCAGTTTTCCTCCTGTGTTTCCAAGCACAGCCTAAATGGGACGTTGTCTATGATTCATTTAGTCTTCCATAGCTTTGTTTACACGTAGTTACGATATGTTTACTGCCGATTCGTGATAAACTAAAAGCAGGCAATGAATACAATACAAAGAAGATATTTACCTTCAATCCATTTTCAAATTGATTCATTTTCCGTGGCCGTTTTTCTTCAAATCTGTTTTATTTGTCAGCTTCATGCTATTGTTTTGCATGGGAAACCCCGACCGGATGTCTTTCTATGGCTACCGGTGGTGGCGCTGCGAAATTTGAAGATATTCGCGCACTTTGCGGAGTCGGCGGTCCCGTTACTATATGTCTATGTGCTGTGTTGGTATTAGTACAATATCAATTTATGATTGTTTTCAAGTAATAAGATCACTTTTTGTGTTGTTGTTTTTTTTTTGTTAAAATAAATAAATTTAAAAACAATATAAAAATATGCAAACTGGCTTTCCATAGATAATTTTCTGAATAATTTGCCAATACGTGATCTTGTGAAAACTTTAAAGTTTTACTGTCGTGCTTGTGTACCCTGATGTATTTTGTAAAAACTCCATAATTGTCTTATGCTCACATTTAAAAAACATTTATTTAACTAATAAATCCTGTATATTTCTTGCTCGGCATAAAATGAATAAATGTATTAAACTAATTGTAAATGCGACGAGAGGTTCCGGATGTTTAGCTTTAGAAAGGTGTATCTGTGTGATCAACACGAGAATGCGTAATCAAACATGGCAATACTATCATTATAATTATTACTATAATAGTAAAACGTCAAACTTCTGTACGGGACCTGGTAGCGTAATCGGCAGAGCGTCGGCTCCAGGTACGGGAGGTCCCGGGTTCGTTCCCGGGCCACGACATACCATAGTCGTAAACAATGGTAGTGGTATAGCTCCCTTGCTAACGCTCAAGCAAATATAACGGTAGCTGGCCCGGTGTTGGGATAAAGTGACTGGGTGTGGTATCATGCTATGTGTTCACGGCATGCTATACACAGTGAAGGCAGCACTATATCTGCTTCAAGTGGACACAGTCTCCAGATAACTAATATACTGTTGGTGGGACGATAAACCCAATAAACAAACAAACATCTGTTGTATGTTTTTATTTTATACAGGTAAACTTTTTACTGCTTTATTCTTCTAAATAAGAATTCATCTTTAAAATATCCGAAGGGATATAAATATTAAACACAGTTTTTAATTAAAAGAGTGAAATCAACTGTGTTAAATAAGAATTGTTGTAATGTTTTTACTTAATATTTAATGCTATCCTCTGTCAATAATAAAATGCTACTGCTACTACTACTGCTACTACTACTGCT
Organism: Sinonovacula constricta; assembly: GCA_007844125.1. NCBI lineage: Eukaryota > Metazoa > Mollusca > Bivalvia > Cardiida > Solecurtidae > Sinonovacula > Sinonovacula constricta. The sequence continues at coordinate 47,071,216 of CM017568.1, read as the reverse complement.
GCTACTACTTCTACTACTATTACTATTGCTGCTGCCGCTGCTACTACTACAACAACTACTTTAGCTACTACTACAACAAATTCAACTACTACTACTGCTACTACGCTACTATTATTACTACTTCCACTACTACTACTTCTACACCACTACTACTACGACTACTGCTAATTCTACAGCAACAAATACAACTACTAGTACCACTACTGTTGCTTTAAAAATGCAACAACGGCAACTACTACTACTACTTTACTTATTTACTTTCCTTGAACTAAATGTATGTTATTCCTATCGCAGTCCAGAAGTACTAATGTAAGTGGTTTCCTTTACAGTATTTGTCTCCTTTATTTCTGTTTATGCACACGACTTTCGATTTTCGACTGTATTAAACAAATAGTCCTAATTATTTGGAATTTAAAAGCATGTGCAACTTTCTTCCTTCTTTTTTTCTTTAATTTACGAGCATGTGTCAATGTATTATTAATAGTTTATGCACGTTCGGCATTATTAAATTATATCAAGCTAAGCACGCAGTAGACGTAATTATTGCATTTACGTTCATCAATACATTTTGGCATATTTATAAGAAATCCGTTTATTATTTGTTTATATGTATTACATAAATACTGCATAACTAGTTTTGAAGTTCTTTTTGTTCAATTATTATAGCAATTTTCATTTTGTATTGTGCGCATGAAAATTTAGCGCTCAAATGTTAAAGCCTTCTTAAAACCTTAAACCTTCTTTACAGAGGGAAGGTTAATGTTAAAAGAAAACAACTTCTTACTGCAAAGAACCGATTAAGTTATGTCACGTTTTTCTTTCTGTAATTTTACAAACAATTTACATGCTAAAATAAAAGAAAATAAATTATAGGCATACTTATTTCCTCGATTCTTTCATTATATTCAAGACTTCGCTGTGAACCGTCTTGACCATAGTGTAATAATATAGTGCCTGCATGATATGGTTAAATGTCTTATGCCATTGTTTGTTATGAATAAAAATATATGACAAAGTCCTATGAGCAGTATGTAAACATTGTTCACATATATCTAAAAGGAAAAAATGTTATCGTTTTAAATAGTAATACATGTGTGTTATGGTGTTATAACATAAAATCCTACATATAGTCGATGTAATTTGCATCTGAATGGTGCATTTTCCGTAAAACAACACGATGTTCTTTACTCTTCATAATTTTAAGCTATTGAGTTACTGTCAAGCCAAAAAGAATCATTTTATTACTGACGACTATACGTAACGTATGTCTCCGCATGTGCAGTTGGAAGCTACATTAGATGAGCTAAAAAGAATTAGGTCGTCGCGACTCTCCTCTGTCTCTGTGTCTCTCTGTGTCTGTCGGTCTCTTTCTCTCTCTTTCTCTCTCTGTCTGTCCGTCCGTCTGTCCGTCCGTCTGTCTGTCCGTTTCTCTCTCTCTTCTCTCTTTCTGTGTCTGTCTGTCTGTCTGTGTCTCTGTCTGTCTGTCTGTCTGTCTGTCTGTCACTCTCTCTCTCTATCTCTGTCTGCCTCTCCCTGTCTGTCTGCCTCTCTGTCTGTCTCTGTCTGTCTGTCTCTCTCTCCGTTTCTCTCTGTCTCTGTCTGTCTGTCTGTCTGTCTGTCTGTCTGTCTGTCTGTTTCTCTCTGTGTCTCTCTGTCTATGTCTCTGTCTCTCTTGCCCTCTGTCTGTCTGTCTGTCTGTCTGTCTCTCTCTCTCTCTCTCTCTGTCTGCCTCTCTCTGTCTGTCTGCCTCTCTGTCTGTCTCTGTCTGTCTGTCTCTCTCTCCGTTTCTCTCTGTCTCTGTCTGTCTGTCTGTCTGTCTGTTTCTCTCTGTGTCTCTCTGTCTATGTCTCTGTCTCTCTTGCCCTCTGTCTGTCTGTCTGTCTGTCTGTATATCTCTGTCTGTCTCTGTCTGTATCTGTATCTCAGTTTCTCTGCTTCTTTCCCTCTCCCTCTTCCTCCCTCTCTGCATGTCTGTCTGTCTGTTTCTCTCTGTGTCTGTCTGTCTATGTCTCTGTCTCTCTTGCCCTCTGTCTGTCTGTCTGTCTGTCTGTCTGTCTGTCTCTGTCTGTCTCTGTCTGTCTCTGTCTGTATCTGTATCTCAGTTTCTCTGCTTCTTTCACTCTCCCTCTTCCTCCCTCTCTGCATGTCTGTCTGTCTATATCTCTGTCTCTGTCTCTCTGCCTCTGTCTCTCTGTCTCTGGCTCCCTGTCTCTGTCTCTCTGTCACTGTCTCTATCTCTCCGTCTCTTTCTCTATCTATATTCCTCCCTCTCTGTCTGTCTGTCTGTCTCTGTCTCTCTGTCGCTGTCTCTCTGTCTCTGTCTCCCTGTCTCTGTCTCTCTGTCACTGTCTCTATCTCTTTGTCTCTCTCTCTCTTCCTCTCTGTCTGTCTGTCTGTCTGTCTGTATATCTCTCTGTCACTGTCTGTCTGCCTATGTCTCCCTGTCTCTGTCTCCCTGTCTCTCTCTCTCTCTCTCTTTCTCTGTCGCTCTGTATGTCTCTCTGTCTCTATCTTTTTGTCTCTGTCTCTGTGCCTGTGTCTCTCTCCCTGTCTCTCTCTCTCTGTCTCTCTTTTTTCTCTCTCTCTTTCTGTCTCTCTCTGTCTCTGTCTGTCTCTCTGTCTCCATCTCTCTTTCTGTCTCTTTCCCTGTCTCTGTCACTCTGTTTCTGTCTCTCTCTGTCTCTGTCTCTCTCTTTTTCTCTCTCTCTGTTTCTGTCTGTCCGTACGTCTGTCCGTCCGTCCGTCTGTCAGTCCGTTTCTCTCTCTCTTTGCTCTCTCTGTCTCTGTTTCTGTCTGTTTCTCTCTCTCTCTCTCTCTCTCTCTCTCTCTCTCTCTCTCTCTCTCTCTCTCTCTCTCTCTCTCTCTCTCTCTCTCTCTCTCTCTCTCTGTCAAATGCCAGCAGCTTAGAAATAGGATAAAATTAAGGTTAATTTCATGGCAAATAAGCTTGTAGTGATCTTAAAGAGCGAATATAATGAATTTCGGGCCCTTTCGAAAATACTTACGTCAGTCGGAAAGTTTAGGTTGCTAGCCTGCCAACTTCAGGCTGCTAGGCTGCCAACTTCAGGTTTCTATGCTGCTAGCATCCCTAATGAACTTTTTGGTATCCAACACACTAACTACTAAATTTCTAACAACATTTAAGTCGGTCATTTTTGAGGATACAACCCTGTCTAGGTTGCTTCAAAATTAGTTTGATCTTACACTTTTAGGCATACAGGAGCTGCATGGTAAGGTGGTTTAAGCACTATTGTTAGTGGTTGCTTTCCATTTGTGTGCAGGACTGATTGCCGTCTATCACAGATCTCACTGATTGTATTGTTTATAAGGTGTTTATGACATACTTTGAAGCACACACTCGTTATCTACACACAACAGTATATTTTACTATATTTAATTTGCATTGCGTGATTTGCATTGTTGCATATAAGTACACTTTTAGGGATTTTATTTTTTAAAACATATAAAAGGGAACGTGTGTTATTTTATTTTAAGTTTGAAAAGGGATACTACTATTCTATATAGCCATTACATGTACAGAGATTTACAACTTTTCGAATGTTTTTCCATAAGTGTTATAATCAGTCATTAGTCACCACCAAAGCAGCACTATGGCATATTCAGTAATTCTTGAATTTCAAAAAATCAACACACATACGTTTTTGTCTTTATACTGCTTAAACTACTTAACTCATTAACCTCATCAGTCTGCCCTGGTAAACCCGAGACACTCGGCGGTTAATAAGGTGGGTACTAAATGACCTTATCAATACCAAAGCCATTGGAGTGAGTTTAGCAAAAACGCGATGACAGGGATAAAAGAACAGATCGAGCTTCTACGTTCTTTTACAAGATTTCCCTATAAAACCTTCATAAACTTTCAAACCCCTGCCACTGTCGTGCAAACAATAAGGTAAGCATCACGATCAACTGTTGATGGGTCAATTACCCATCAGGCAGAATTCAATACTTTTCAATTTATACTCCTGTCATTTGTTTTTAATATAGGGATATGAATAAAGTGACATGAATAAAGTGGGGCCATCCAGATTAATGGTTCTTTGTAACTTAATTTCTCTCAATGAGCACATTTTAAGTTGCAGCTTAATACTACAATTTTGAACCATTCATAGTTATGGCTCTTGTCACTGCACGAAACTCGCTATTGTTGTGCAAAGATACACTAAGTATCTTTGATATTGTCCTGAGCACCGATGAAGATAAGTGACTGCAGACGAACGGACGGACGGACGGACCCATTGTCTGACTGAAACACGGTAGGACGACACAGGCGACTATATCTTCCCCTCTTAGAGAAGCATAAAACGCCCTCCCATTGATCTAAGTGTCATAAACAGATGTGAAGAAGGTGTGAACATTTCGTGAGAGCAAACATTTAGCAAATGTTTTCCACCTTTTTGGACATGTGAGTAATTGGATTTTTTTTCAGGGGTATGAGTTCTGAACTGTATTTTTACAAATGTGTGACATATTCGTACGTATTTGTCACACAAGTTGTGAGGAATACGTACGAATTCTTCGCACATATTCGTATGTGTGAAAATTCCAGTTTAACAGAGCACAACGTGCTCAAGGTGAGCCTTTCTGACACCCTCCGTCCGTCGTCAACAGTTTGCATGTGAATATGCTAGATGGCTACAGATGTTATCCAATCTTCACCAAATTGGGTTCAAATATTTGTCTGCAACGTGTTCGTAACTGGGTCACGTGAGTTCAAAAAGAAGGTCACTAGGTCGAATCTTATAAAAACATTGTGAACACGCTAATGGCCCAGTCTTCACTAAACTTGGCCAAAGTATTTGGTCACGTGGGGTCAGAAAGTAGGTCACTAGGTCAAACCCAAGAAAAACCCTGTGAACACACTAGAGGCCACATTTATGACACAATATTTACAAAATTTGTTTGCACGAAATCTTGGAGAACTTCGTAGCTGTGTCTCTTCGGGTCAAAATGTAGGCTACAATGTCTCTCCTAGAGAGCGTTGTGAATACCCCAGACGCCACACTGAAGTAAAAAAGCTCTTAATCACTTGTTTTAAAAAAGGTGACGAGATTGTTGTCTGTGGTCTTTTGTCTGGCTTTCTTTCGTTCCCACTCCTATACATCGCCCAGCTGATCTAGTTCCCAATCGTGTCGGAATCCGTAGCGGCCTTGTCCGGAGCATCTTAACAGATAAAATTATACTGCCAAGTATAAAATGATTCCCACGAAGAGAAAAAGATGAGTCGTCTGCAAGTTCTTGCTTTCTGTCTATGAAAGCTTTATTGGTGGAATTGACCATCATGATGAGCCACCTCTACACACCTTTGCACACTAGTTGGACAAGTGTAGACGTTTTTTTCTGATTCCCCCAGAAGTATTTTTTTCTGTTTGAACGTACTTTTTTGTCTTCTTCTGTTTAAATGATTCCGTTTGTTTGGAATACAAGCATCGTCTATGACTGTAGCTTTACATTGTGATAGTGATCAGATTGTTCTTTGAGTTGTCTGCAGTCGTGGCCACAAACAATGTTCGCCCAACGCGAAGTTTAACACCAGCTTTTCTTACTGCAACGTCGCCGGAGTCCTTTTGTTTAAGTAGAAGACGTGCTTTTGCCTCTTTAAACTCTTTGACTTTTTTTTTTTACTTCTCTCCAGTTCTGCTGCTGAAGTTGCGACCTCACACACTCTTATTGGCCGGAGAAGTTTTGGCAGCAATCTATTCTGGTACACACAGATATTGCACGTTCTCGGCCGCCATGCATTGTCGATCAGTTCGAATAATATATCCACCTTTTTGAGGTCTTCTACGGCATTGTCGCTCAGGCTTACGTCAAACCATTTGTCAGGGCAGTTCTCATGATTTTTAACAATGTTTGGAATTTATTTACCCTGGATGTACATTCGAAACTTGTCTCAAGTTTTTCCTTTTTCCAAGGTCACTACACGATATTGATGAGACTTGATTTGTATTGGAACCCAAGAAAACACTTTTACTAGGACCACAATGATAGTGGCTTGGATTGAGAACTCGTTATGATATGGTTACATCGTCAATAAATAAACATGTCCAAATAGCTGATGTCGTCCTTATACCCTTTGTCCCTCGCTTGACGGCCTGGAGTATGTACATTCCCGTTGCACATACGTTCACGGAACTTGTAAATCTTGTCGCTTTGCTCTTCTTTACGCTTATCCGCACGTGTGGTGAAGGTATTATCAGTGACTCTGAGTTTAAGAATGCTGTAATAGGCCACGGTAATCATCTTTGTCTGAGCAGGTATGTGGAAGTTATCAAGCCTGTTTGGAGCTTGAGGCGTCTTGTCCTAACCTTGTCTCTGAGCTGTTGAAGGCCAATTGCTTCACCATCGATACTTGTGTTGTTGGACTGCCTTTTCAATGGCGGGTTTCAGTCCGATTGGGCTGGTTTGGTCAGTTTCCAGTCTCCTCCCCAAATTGTTCTCATTTGTGATGACAAATCTTATGTTTAAGCTTCTTGTCAACGCTGTCTTGGATGGCTTTGTTTAAGACATTATTAACGTCCATGTCAAGGTCTGTGAAGGTATGTTAGTGTTATCCTGTCAATAGTGATCTGATCACTAGCATTGCACAGTGGTTGCAAGTAATCGTTAAAAATAAAGCGATTCTACATATAAATGTATAACAGTTATTGACGTATTGATTAACAGATATTTTCTTTTCTACATGGAAATCAAGATAAATATATGTGATTATTAGTTTAAGATGGTCTTTTCTACTAAATAATCATGACATTTATCATCTATTTTTAAATTAAATCTGCAGTTTATAGCATCAAACAAACGTTTCTTGTACACTTGTGACCCATCTTTAGTGACGTGCTAAAATATGCAACTATAACGATGATCGCGTCGTCTGCAATATGACAAGTCTTCATGAAAATGTATATACAGTTATAATTAAACAAAATAAAGAAAAGACACAGATAGTGATTTATTCAAAGAAATATGTGAAAATTAACTTCGTCATATTAATGATTTACTTTTTGCCTTGAAATCAGGCACTCTATCCTTTAAGTCGTTCCGTAAGCGTACTTACAGTAAGTATTTATTGTGTGTGGATTTTATATTTCTATTCACATCTTTTTTAAAGACACTTTACTTCATGCTCTGTGTCATGTGATGTCTAAACAAAAAAGTACACATTCACTGCAATGATATGTTGGTATGAATACAAAGGTATGTTCACTATTATTGATTATGAGACATTGCCGACTGGACGAAAGGAAATAAGGCCAATGTTATACGCTGAAGTATTTCCGGAAACAAGTGCAAGTCATAACCGTTGTTTATTCTTCCATTATATAGGTTCTTGTTTCGCGTTTTCAATTTAATAAAGTTAAGATAGAAAGATACATGTACATTGTACATGTTTATGGTACAGATAAGTTATATCAAGAAGGATGACAATTTTTATCATGAAATACGATTGCAATTCAATTAAACATTACTATAGTATGACTTTATGTTTAAAGACAATCTGGTGAACATGAAAGAAAATGAATACACCTGAATTTTTTGCCACTTAGTATACTCCATATTGTATATGTTAATGTATAGTTTCGAAAAAGTATTTGCATAAATACCTTTAATTCTTTTAATTTCTTGAACTGATGATGTAATGTCTAACTTCACCCGGCATTTGCTTATATGTGATTTTCAACTGTCTCCATTTTCTGTGGCCGCAGGCACGGAGGGCCCCACGGGACGTCCACCTAGTGAAATCAAGTTCATGGACGATGACGTTGACGAACCCAGCGAGACAGAGAAGCTCCTTGCACCGAGGGAGTCCCATCCCGAGTCTCTCGGCCAGCCACAAGGGTCCAACACGAGCCCGAAATCTTCAATTAACGGCATAAGTGACAAACACGGTCCTCCATCAAACGGTGATATGTCTGATGAAAAGACACCAATGATCCCATTGGAGAAATAAAGGGACATTGATGACTGCGTGAATAAAAATGTTTGGCAGAACTTTAACCAGAGTTAATATAGGTCTACACAAAAAAAAAACAACATATGTTAAGGTATTGTAGCCCTGAAGTAATGTAATAAGTTAAACGTATGTCATTTAAAAGAGTTGTTTTATTTTTTAAGGCGTTACATTGTCCCTGAACAATGGTTTTGTCTTGTTTGTCGATTAATGTTCTGTTTTTGTAAATACATCGGTTAAATACACATAGTTTTACGAACAGTTGGCAAATAAAGGATTAAAGGTTAAGTTAAACACTCATGCTTTTAGTATTATCCAACAGTCAATGCTTGAGCAGTTGCCAAACTAATTAGTAACTATTATTCTATTTTTTTTTTCGATATGGACAATACGTTTGACTAACATTTTAAACGATGACACATTTTAATTTATCTGTTTATTATTTTATCCTCCTGTATGCTTTGTTTGTTAGCCAACATATGGGACGGAAATACGACCATGACTATTGATGTAGAAAATGAAAAAACAAACAAAACAATCAACAACAAAAAAAACAAACATATCACCGCTATGGATGACCCTTTTGTTGCACTATGTGATTAAGAGAGGTTGAATTGCCTTAATTAGCACTTTTGTAGGTTAACTTTTTTTCTTTTCTTTTTTTTTTTTGAGCTAAAGTGTTCAAATTGTTTTTGTTGTGATTTCGTTTGTTGTGATTGGCAAAGTTAAAGTATTGAGAAGTTATTGACGGTTAATAACGTTTTATTGTCTTACCGATATGCATTAAATTTACCAAACTACCACATAAATATAGCTTTAACAAAGATAATTGGTATTCATTGTCAAAATTATTTTAATGACAAAGTGCTCGTTTTAAGTCATTGTGTAAACACTTGTGCTATGAGGGAACGCTCTTCGGGATGCGTCACGTTTTGGGGCTCAGCATTGGACCATAAAGAGCGTTGCAGCATCGCAGTGCCACATATAATCGGTTGGAAAGTGGAAGGTACTTTAGATTAAGAACATGTAAATAGACATCTTTGATTATTAAATTGATGTGTAAGCTTAAAGGTTTATGAAAACCATTAATTTGAAATTGAATTTAAGACAATGTTTTCTTTTAGCATATCAGTCATTGGTATAACTATAAAATCTTCATGACGACTCTAATGACGATGATGATTATGATGAATATGGTGATGTTAATGATGATGTACCACCCTACCGTGCGCTGGACCCTAAAGTGCGTTCCCACATTGCACATTTACGATGTCCCACCGTCTACACTAATCATGTCAAATTGATTTGTCAAGAGTGTTTTTTCTACTTTGTGTCTTGTTCATTGAAGGTCCTTTCCGACCTACACATACCGAAAATCGTATTTTAGAAGATGTAAGTATACGACCCACCAAAGATTAAAAACGTCAAAAATAGAATTATCACTTGTGAAATATGGATTCCTGAACTTTTGCACGTCTTTTTAGTAGTAAGGTACCGTCTTATCAACGTACTACAAAGAATATATAGTCATCGGTTGCAAATGAGCGGTCTACTTTAAATTAATTTAAGGTAATTTAAAGCCTAAATGTCTGGCAGAACCATATTGACCTATCGCTTACATTTACAAAACAATTGCATTTGTAATAAATATATTGTTACCATTGCAAAACGATGTATGAAATCTTTTTTTGGAATGACTGCGTTTTGTACACACGTGTTAACGTTTCCATGTATTTATTTTAGTTAGGTTTATCTTAAGAGACATTTACAATGCATATTATAATGTGTATATTGAGGTGTTATACAAGACATATAAACGGATCTCTTTGCGCAAACGATAATGTTTCGCGCTGACGTAATACTATGTTTTAATTGTTTAAATGCCCTTCTGAGGTCTCGACACATACTATATAGTTATAACGTGTAACTGTCGCGTCATTTGACCTTGCACAAATAAAATAAGTAATATAGATATAATGCATGTGTGTGTGCGTGGGTGCATGCATTTTGTGTGTGAATTATATCTACAATACTTATATTATCTGTGTACGGTCAAATGACCTATATATAACGGTTGGACTTGAGCATAATTAACAGAAGTGCGTGCTGCTCCGTTTTCACCTTCCCAATATTCCGTCAAGAATATACTAAGTTATTTTAAGACCACGACAACAAATGGTTTTACACAAGAATAACGTGTACGACATATAAAGATGGTAAAAGATTCGGTGGTCTTGACATGATTCTTTCCCTCAACCAACTGTTTAAATTAATGTTACCTATGAAAAACCGCGAAATGTCATTTATTGATGTCCTACATCTATTTGGAAAGTAGAGCATAACATCCACTTATCATTAAGAACATGTTTGTTTTTTCTATCTGAGCCAGCAGCATAGTTACACATATAGCTATATTAATACCAAGAAAACCACGTGATCACCTACTTTTATGATCATGTTTTATCATCAATCCGTGTAATGTGTTTTGACGTCGGTATCTTTTTTAGCAGAACAACCAATCTAGCTTATTTATAGATTTTGGAAAAATGAACATAAAGAGCGACTTATTTCACGCTTTGTCCCTGTGTAATATTGAGGAAGTGTTGAAAATCGTCTTTCTTTAGACTAAACCATGAGTTTCTACAAAAATTATGCCCCAATTCCTCAAATAAGATTTAGGCCAACTATCGGATATACCAACATTACATGTTTCGTAAACTTTTTTAACGTCGGTATAAGGTACAAGATGAAGTGTCATATCTACTTCTTAGGGTTCAATAATACTTTGGCAGAGATAAAACTCGACAAATGAAAAATGAAAATAATTGAGTCTAAAATAAAGCTGTGTATTAAAGTTGTTCCCAGAGACAACATGTTTGCTAAGCGTGGCAGTTACGAAATCTTATCATAATATTCCATTTATAACATGTGTATGCTTTAAGATGTTGTATGTCATTGTGTAACCAGCATTAGGTCTACCATTGTTAGTTATCTTTTCGACAAGCATTTGCTTTAAAAACCAAGCACAACATTCTGAGTTTCAAAAGAATCGGCATGTGGTTCCTTGTTGAACAAAACGGTTGTTTTTGTTTATTTAGAATGAAAGACAACTGTATCTTAGAAGTAACCTGTAGTAAAAATATATAACCGGTATTTCCCAGCAGGAACTAGAGCTTGTACGAACTATTAACTAATAATGTCTGCGGGCACCGCCGTTCATTACTTGCCTTGTACACATTTTACAGATTGCACTTCATGTCTGCAATGAGAACTAGGGATTCCACGTTGAATGTTCATGCTGTTATCGTTACATTTGATCATGTTTAGGTTTTATTACAACGTTACATACTATCATTATGCTTACACTAGTCACTTGTTTTTGGTTTGTAGCTTATTTGTTTTTGTTCTAATAGTTTTGTCTATTTTGCATAATTCGCTGTTTTATTGTTTTCATTTTCGCTTTGATAAAATTCACCGCATGTTGCTTCTTCTTGCTTTTTGGAAATTTACAATGACCATAAAGCAATGTCATATTAGAATGTATTCATGTTTTCAATTAAAATGCCGATTTATGGAAGGGTACAAGCCTTGTATAGTAATTTAGCCAGGTTTTCAATAAAATTTTAGCGGGATTGTTTGCAAATTAACTTTATTTTGAGAGATAAACTGTCTGTGTTAAAATAAAGAGAATACAATACATTTATCGTGCAGTGAATTTTACGTATGGTAGTTGTCGGTGAAATAATATGTTTACATTTTTATGTCTCGATATTTTTACCGATAAAGTATTTTGTCATGTACATATCCATCGTACTAATGCGGTTTTCTTATGAAAAAATTCAATACGAGCGTGTCATTTTAATAGTTTACTCGTAAAGACAATATAGTACAAATGTAGAGACATTGACTTGGGGTTATAATGTTGTATACATTACGTGTGACTAGTGTTCTGATACCCAACATTCGTCGCTGTTTAGCATGTTCCATGACACACTATGTACATTCACAAACATAGCAGCGATGTCATTGTCACGTTTTATTTGTCAAATTTTATTTAACGTTGAGTGTTACTAGTATACTGGGGCTATTTCTAGGCTGACCACATTTAGCTTCTAAATATGATGATTACAGAAAAAACGGTGCAAGATCGCTATCATGTAAAATGCAAAAATAGTGGTAAAATATCAACTGAACTGGCCATATTTACTATACCTGTTACAGAAGGGGTAAATAATACCATGAATACAAACGGTTCAAAAATCGATTTATAGTCACATAGTAGCACCACATAGTATCACCTCATAGTATCACCATCTGGTGGCTATTTCGGAACTCAGGCGCATCTTAACCTAGAAAATAAATACTTCCTAATGTAATGAACAACCATCTGACAGGCATGTTTTATGGCAATCACCCTTTGTTGATGCAGGGAAAAAACAAGTTGATAGTATAATGAAATTATTTTCTTCCTTTAAACCTAGTGTGTTAATATAGTTGCTTGTCTTTTGCATTACTTGTATTCTAGATGGACGTTTCATATTGCTTTTATGCTTATTTATTATGCTATTCAGGAAAATGTCAGTATTCAAGAATGTCTCACAATCATGCCAACTTATGAACAAGTTATTGGACCTGTATGAAGTATTGCCAAGTCAATGTAATGACTTTTCAAATTAATTTATGGTCCACGATTTGTAGTCCCCGCAAATTACAACTGTATAATAAGGTAAAATGTGCATGAGCGCCCTATTTTTCCACCTTAAGTATTCACATGATTATTAACTAAGCACTGTACTATAAGTATATGTTATCATATTTACATTGACACGACGAGAATAAGTTTCAGAACTGTTATCACATAGTTAAGTATCAACACGGGTGGTATTCGTTTTCATTTAATCCGGTTCACTTCATTACTGAACCATATCCCATGTACACTTCGGCGCAATCATCCCTGGATAACTCTTGTGTAGATCATTTTAATTTAATAAGTCGAGTGTATTATAGACATATGGTCTTAAATCTAGATGGTCAGTACAGCAGTATGTTTTAATTCAGTGTCATTCCAAAAATGGAATCCTTTTGAAATACGTTTTAGCACAAGGACCCGTTAATAACATTTTTTAATGTTCTTTCAGATATTTCGGCTGGTATTGTAATATTCTCTCAAATTGATTAATGCGTGTATATTTCATAGAACATATAGTTTACTTTGACAGAGTGGGGATTTTGCATGGACTGTAGGTCGCTTACATTCGCCTATGGAAGACAGCTGATAAACAATTGTTCTAATTTTATGGTTTAATGCGTCATGTCTGCACTGTACAGTTTTGTATTTTATAGAAATGTCTAGTTTGTAAACCGATGGTGTATTCATTATTCACTCATGGTTCATTGTAATTAACTGTTCATGTTTTATTCTTATTTGTCTCACAAAAGGATAAGAAATTAAATTCATTTTGCTTTTTGTAAATAAAGAAGATAAATTATTCAGACTTCTTGTGCTTGTTGTTATTTTTGAGCCTATCGTTAACACTTTTGCAGGAGACTCTGGAAACTCAATGTTCATAGATAGCAGCATTATAGGCGTGGAGTATCTTGCCAGGTGTTGGCATAGCAAGGCATACTATACACAGTGAAGGCAGCACTATATCTGCATTAAGCGGACACCTCAAGATAACTGAAATACTGTTGGAGTGACGATAAACCCAACAAACAAACATTCTCACGTGGACTGCTTGCGGACTTAAGCGGTTTATAGCAAACAGTAATATTATTTATTATTTAAACACTTTTGACCTTGTTGGATTAGTTGAAACGTGGACAGACAGCCAAGATGAATTTAATTCATTTTAGATGGGTATACTTGTTTTATAGCAATACTGGAGTGAAAAATAATCGTAGCTCCAGAAATAGCGGAGGAGTGTCTGTTTTTGCTAAAATATGTTCATGTAAAATATGTTCATTAATAAATTTTTATTTAAAGGCAGTTTACATGAGATATAAGACTGTGTAATTCTTTATATAAAGTCTAATGAATTAACATCATGTGCCGATATTATTTTATGTATGACATATATATCTCCTGAAGTATCAAGTATTTACCAAACGAGAGAGGAATCAAATGGTATTGTATACACTGCAAGCAAATCTATTTCAGATAAAACAATTATTTCCAAATTGTTTATTCTATCAAGCAGGTGATTTTACTGCAAGAACCAGACATATGTTAGTGTATATACCTTCCGATAACATAGACTTTGTATTTATATGTCATATATGTTGAAACAAATTACATCGGGGGCGATTTTGAGATGCAGCGAAACAATATGGACCCGGGTTAAAATAACACACACACACACGCACGCACACACGCACACACACACACACACACACACACACACACACACACACACACACACACACACACACATGTATATATATGCTTCAAGCATGCGTGTTCGATCTAAAAAGAAGTTTACATCGTCGAAGTCAACAATCATGTCAGGGACAACGATTGTGACATGGCACAACAAGCGAAGTATGCGGCTCTTTAGGTTGACAAACAACCCAAATGATTTACAGCGGTTTATAAACTTACGACCATATTTCAAATGCATTTATAAAAGTAAAAAAAAACAAACTTTTTGTTAACAAGATGATATGAAGGAAAAGCTTAAAAATGCACTTAACAATATTAATCGTACTGTCTTTTGGAGAAATTGAATTTAGTACGAACGGATACTATTTAGCTTGCATCTAAAATCAACCCAATCAACACAGTATGGTATTTTAAAGATCTGCTTTACAAGAATGACTCTCGACCGATAGAAATCCGACAGATACCAAAAATTTAAGTCAATCAGAAAACGATATCAGTGCTCCATATAATTCTTCTGGTCAATTAGTTTTCACTACAAGATTTTTTTTACAAACAGTTTTTTAAATATCCGACCAGTTTCCTAGAAGCAGCTATTGCACTAATCATACAGGGTGATTTTTACCCTAGCACATCATGTGGCATACCTCTGATTTGACTGGTAGGTGCTAAAGAACATCCGGTATATGGAGGTGGGCGGTACCTTATGAATATTTATTTCTTAAAATATTGTTGCCTCGTCAAAAATGCTCATTGGCTAAGTACCACTAATAAAATAAAGAAGTCTTTTTAAACAGTTCCCTCCCTTTCTGTAAAAGAAATAAAGACCTAGCAAAATTCATGTATTATAACATTAAGTTTTAAAATATGTACGGTAGGAATTGGCTCTGTCCGTCGTTGTAGCTTTTCGTTAAAAAATACAGGTAATCCTTACCAGGTATCTCCATATGTTTTGTTTTCACCTTTGTAAACCTGGAGAGTGTTTCGTTTTCGTGCGTTTTAACGTACGCTTCAAACTTTTCAACCGCATTCGTGCCGGAGAAAAAATTGCGCCGCCATTTTGATTTTGAAATAGTATACGACTCAAATTCTTCTACGTCACGGATATTAACATAACACGTGATCCGGAAACTCCGCCCCCCTCCAGATACTGGATGTTCTTTAGAAATTACGGATTTGACTCCTAAATTCATATGTAATCGATTAAACGGTGCACCCATATCTTTTAACCCGTAAGTTTTGCCCCAACCGGTGTGTATATACATTTTTACCTTGATTTTACTGTAAACAAAACGACGAGGAAATCTATTGTAAATCTTTTTTCCATTCCCC